>PVKC010047604.1:0-11031 GCA_004027635.1 Crocidura indochinensis | reverse complement strand
CTCCTCAGAAACTGACTGTGAGCAAACATGTGGAGTATAGAATATGTTGGACTCTCCCAGAGAGGTTGGACCACACTCAATAAACTATGGCAGTTAGTAGAGTCATCCCTCCGCTTGCCCAGAAAAATGGCAACTCCGGCCTAGCAGTCTAACAGAAACTCAGCCACTTTTGATGCACCAAACCACGGTCTCTTACGTGCTTTTAAAATGACTGGGACAGTGAGGCCAGTTGACCAGAGTGCTCAATTGTACCTGATAATGTGGGTAGGGTTATTTGCTTAAATAAGACTGGCAGGTGCCTGTTTCTGGCACTTCTTTTATTGATTTTTGGGTCCCACCCGGCAGCGCTCAGGGGTTACTCCTGGCTCTAGGCTCAGAAATCGCCCCTGGCAGGCTCGGGGGACCATATGGGATACCGGGATTCTAACCACCGACCTTCTGCATGCAAGGCAAGCACCTTACCTCCATGCTATCTCTCCGGCCCTGTTTCTGACTCTTAGCTACCTAAATCATTATCTTTAACCATTGCTTCAAGAGGGAATGAAAAATGAACTCTTGGAAATCTTTAGGGCCTGTTCTCACTGACTGAAGTAGGGTTTCCTCTACCTCCTCTCTTGCCTTTTCAGACTGTTTTTCAAATCCCATAAATATAAACATGTGGCTCTTCAACCGCATCTGTAGATAATAACTTCAGGGGGCTTCCTGTTTACATGGCAATACCCATTTCCCAGCCAAATAAACTCTGTGACAGAGAGCTGAGGTGTTTATTGCCAGTCTCGGCTGGGATCGAGTTAACAGGAAACACCCACTCTCAAAGAAATGTCCGATGATTAAATATTTGGGGGCAGGGGGCACAAGGGTCAAAAACACTGGAGAAATGACTTTCTTCTTCCGCCTGGTGTTTCCAGGAGTAACAGAGTTAGCCATGATAAATACAGCCAAGCCATGCGGACCTGACAAAACCGAGCAGCTGTGCTGTTCAGTAAAGCAAGGAGAAGGGAAGAAGTATGAGAGAAAGCCAGGAGCTTCCCTCCCCAAACATCCCAACACATCAGGGCACCACCAAGTGAAAAGAGGAGAAAGGTGATGTTCACTCATCACTGTATTAACCTGGCACTCATGTCTTAGTGAGCTATGAATTCTCATAATAACCCTGTTAATACAGTCTGACCTAAGAATTTAGAGAGTCCTTAGTTCAGAGGTTCTCAACTGTGTGTGTGTGTGTGTGTGTGTGTGTGTGTGTGTGTGTGTGTGTGTGTGTGTGTGTGTTATTTCCCAGGAAACATCTGACATCTGAAGATAGTTTTTCTTGTCACGAGGGCAGTGCCAATGGCATCTGGGTAGAGGGGCTACTTAGATAACTGAGCAGAGGTCCTGATAAATCTCTTCTAATGCAAAGGACAGCTCTCCCTATTACAAATACCCACAAAATGATCAGGCCTGCCACGTCAACAGTTCCATGATATAGCTTAAAGCTTCTCCAAAAGCAGGAAATGAAGGAATCCAGTCATTCACTCTCCACCATGCTGCTGGACAAAGTTAGTGGGAAAGAGTAACGTTACCCATCTGTTTGCATCATGCTGATGTCTAACTTTTACAAAGAAGTAAAGATACACTCAGAGAAAGGGCTGCAAACAAGTGTCCTGGCCTGCGCTCACTAAGTGATTTTAGGATGTTGCTTCATCTTAGAAATGAGTTGTTTCCACGATTTCTCAGAAAGAGTGTCAAAAGGGTAAGAATGAGCAGATCGTCTCAAAGGAGGCCTCTCGTGCTTAGTGTGATGTGGGTCACCACCCAGGCACTGAGCTGCACTGCACTACATTTTCTGGGTCTCACTTTTAAGCTGTGGTCAGTGGAGGCTCACAGAAAGCAAAGGGCAGAAAGAACAACCATTTCACCAGGCCTTCAGCTTTCCTGATAGGAGATTAAACAATGGTTCAGAAAAAAATATCTCCAAATAATAATTTTGCTCACTAGGTAAAATTTTGGTGAGGCTAAGACCTCTCAATACTCACCCTTGGGTTATGTTTGATTTTCCTTTATAAAAAATAGGGCAAGTAAAACAGACCACCTAGTATAGCTGGACTATCTAGGACCTTCTAACTACAACCATGGATTCATTGCCAGAGATTAAAATCATGGAAGTATGCAGGGAGTCCTCCTTTCTGACACAGACTAAGGAAGTGAATTTACTGCTTTATTTCTCCCCCATGCCTGTCCCACCACCCTGCAACCCTAGGAGTAAGATAAAACAAGACCATGCTTTCTAAGATTTCCCTCTCCCTCCCCTCACCAGTAATATAGGATCTCAGCTCACATGCAGCCCTGACAAATCTTATAACAGATGAAGAATCATGTGGCCAGGTGTAAGCAGAAGGAACTGTCAGACAAGAGAAGGAACCGTGGAGAAAAGACCCAATGTACACACATTAACAAAACCAAAAAAGCCATTTTATTGAAAATTCAATCCAAACTTCAAATTAATATTACAATCATGAGAAAATGCCAAATAATTCAATTTACAATTGCAACATACAATACAAATAGTCCCTTTGAAGTTAAGAGTAAACTCATCCACAATCATGACTTGTGGCACAAAGCAGAATTTGTACAATATGTGCATGGAAAGCAATCTTGGGCAACAGCAATTGGAAAAAATAAAAAGCTTGTATTTACACATAATGCTACAAATATTTTTTTGTTCCACAGAAATCTAAGAATGGTAAAGCATATCCAAAAAAATGGAATTTTATTCAGAATACCTAAGAAATTACTGTAAGTTATGGTTTTTGGCTGATATATTTCAAAGTACTGCATTAAAAAGCAAACAGTCATTTGTAAACATGAAGTAAACAAACATCTAAAAATGTCTCACATAGAAAATATCTCTTAAATGAATCACGTTTTTTTAAAGAACAACAATCCAAGGCTCGGAAAAATTTGTCTTTTACTTATTAATGTTCTTTAAAATGTTGTAGGAATAATAAAATATTGTAGATAAAATTATTGTTTTTACTAATGTTTTGTGTTTCCATGTATTAACCAAGAGTCTGAGTTAGTCTCTTTCCTGGGAATGGAGGGAATTCTTTAAGCCAGCACACATATCCCCTCTGAGGCTACAAAGGTTGTTTTCTATACCCTGTGAATTTTTTTGCTCATGTTTAAAGGGCCCTGATGGGGTAAGACAGGAAGAAGGAACTTAGTTCCAGGCTAGATATCAGTTCACTTATCTAAAAACCAAAGCAGTGGTACCTATTCTGGGACAGAGTGCTTAAAAATGGTGAGACAACCGAAACAGATCAAGAGAAAAGGAAAAAGAAGGAAAAAAAAAAAAAAAGAAGTAGCATTGTCATGCTGTGAATTCAGCAATGTTTATGCTACATAATAAACCAAGCCATTTGAATGTAAAGGAAATGGTAAGTTGGCTAGTGCATGTCTCCTTAGGTGTTGCTTTGGTCTTGGAATCACAACATTCATATGACGCAGTGTAAATTAAGGATTATGTTAAGAAAGAAAAATTTAACCCTTGGAAAAAATTTTAGCCCTTGGGCCAAAATGAGTAGAATTGGATCTAAGAAGAAAAAAAAAATAAGAAGAGTAAATTGCCCTCACTGGGGGAGTTGAATTAAGGGTAGAAGGAAGAAGTGCTTGAAGTTTTCCCAAGGGAAAAAAAAAAAAAAACTATTAAAGTGTTTTTGGGTTGCTGCCTGCAGCCACTATAATAACATTTCAACACAAAAGCATCCCTACAGTCACTCAGAATCAAATTGTGTACTGTATGTAAACTTTAAAAAAAAAAGCCCTTTAACATTAAAAAATAATGTACAAATAGAGTACCTTTTTTATTAAATAGGATACAGCTGGCACTGGCTGTAACATTTTCATGTCAATTAATTAAAATTGAAATGTGTAACCAGACACTGGCTTTCTTAAGTGCTGCTGAAACAAAAACACACATTTTACACTTACAAATAAATGGACAGTGGCATGCTTCAAGCTACCACAAACAAACAATAAATAGAAAGAATTATTACTTCCATTTTACTTAAGTAATAGGAAAGTGGCTTATTTATCTAAGCATACTTGGTATACAACCTTCAGAAGGCAAAGTGTTTTGTTTGGTTTCCCCTCAATTTTTAATAGGGTGAATTCCAAGGGAGACTCCTGGACAAGAAGTAGAGGTCCAACTGCCTATGCCCCATGTTTTGCTGTAATTACACAGTGATGGTGGTATATCAAAAGGGGCCTGAGAATATCTAGAAAAGGAGCCTCTGGATCTGGAGATAATCCTATGAAGTTCTGTTTAGGAAGTGGGGACAGGATTTCAATGAAGAAGCCCTGAACTGTTGGCAGCAGAAACCAAGGCTTTGCCAGGTGATGTCATTCAATGGTCCTGGTTTGGTTTCATTTTTCACACTTGTGAATTTAATATGTGGCCACCAGAGTGGTCAAAGTGCATCATTCTACAGGAATATTTTAGCTCAAATTCAGACACAATAGTTGACACTAAACTCCACCTAAACTTGCCTTCCCTTCACCCTCCATTGTTCAGGGTCCTATTCTCTCAGTCCCTACAGGCTCTACTTTCAGATCAATGCTGGGCTGGAACTTGCTAGCTATTTCCAATAACCTGCTCCCAAAAGAATAAATTTATTTTTGCTGCTTTAAGTGCAAATTCAAAGGAGATATAACTGCCAATGGGGCTGGGGTAAGACAGATATATAGGTTCCCTAGTTGTACCGTTTACCAAAGCAGGTTGGTTAAAATTCCCTGATGCACCTTTGCTTCCTATACTATGGCTATCAAGAATGATCCCGTAGACATATATGTGGCTTTAGGCTGACCAGAACTACTCTGTGATGGATGGTGATTTAGCTTGCACTGTGAAACCCACAGTAAACTTCTTCTATAGTTCACTATCTTTTCAATATGACAGGATTCATCATCATTTGAGAGAAATTAGGAAACCACTACATTTCAGCATTTCATGCTGATAAAGGGCAACATAAATGAAGAAGGGCTGAATTGTTTTTTAAATCCTTAATTATTGCTTTAAAAGGCAAAGCTGTGTTAAAGGCAAAGATCCGAAAGAACTAAACATTTCCTTCATACATCACAAAAACCAGCTACATCTAAATATTGGGAGATGGAAGTATTTTTGAAAAAAAAATCACATTGTGCCTGGATTGATCAATCCAGCAATGAAATTGCTCGGCAATATTTCAGATATGGCTCTAGCCCACTGAAAAAATTTTGTTATTTAATAAAGAGCATTTTTAGAGACCGAAGTCAACATATCAATACACAAAGAAATGTTTCAAAGATCCAAATGTCATTAAATAATTATAAATATATCTTTAAAGTTATATGACCATTCACGTTAGCAAGTTACCTCAAATTTTACATATACTCATAATTTAAAAAAGAAAACAAATAACACACAGCCAAACACAAACACTATCTATACTATTATGACTATATAAAAGTATTGCCATTTTCAGTCTTGTATCCCAGAGATGGGATTGGGAGGTTCAGAATGGGATTCCTTTTTGGTATGATGCGAAAAGGGAAAAAAAATGAATCAAAATGTAAAATAAAGAATCTATCCTGATGAATATTTTTGAGATCAACTTTCTTTAATGTAGGTTAAAAAATAAAAACTGAACCAAACAGTTCCAATGAGTACCTGCAACAAGTCTGAAATCAAGTTTGGGACAGCTTTTCTGAATGGATCATGGTGTCATAGAAGCATCCTTCTACCTTGGGTCTCTTTACGTGCACCTCCCCTGGCTTTGTAAGCTGGTCTGTAGGATGCACTGGTCCTTACACAGCTGCAACCATGAGGGTGTGAGGTTTCAAAGCACAGAGAGGAAGTGGTTTTGCTCTTCTTCCTCCTGAACTTGGAGTCCACCTCTCTAAATTGGCATATGAACAGGTTATGTGTGATAACACAAAACAACAGCAACAACAACAAAAACACAAATACCTTTTTCCTTGGCTTAGAAAATACGTTTTAAACAGAAAACCATGTGAAACCTGATATGTATGATTGTCTCTCTCTTGGGCCTTTGGCTTCTGAATATCTCTACCCTCTTATGGTTGCAAGACCACAACTGAGCGAAGTGAAAAATCTTCTAAAAATAGGCACTTTGTAGAAAGCTAATCAATATACATATATATATATATGCACCCTCTCTATATATGTATATATCAATACATTTGGGATGTGGTTCCCATCGCTGAGGAATTTCAGTATGGTCGCCAAACAGATTCATCCATTCTGCCACTAGAATTCAAAACAGTTGGGGAACTGCTGTGGCTTCCATCAGCGTCAACACCATCATTCTGGTTAGGTAAATTTGGATTTAATAGCGTGCTGCCATTCGAGGTGGTGGTGCATGGTGGAAGCATTCTGGAAGGAGATCGGTCTCCCCCCGGCACCATGGGGAATTGATAGGATCCTGATGAAGTGCCATAGTAGAGATATGGAGTGCTGCTGGTCTGGAAGGGTCCGCTCTGGCTTTGGGAAGAGCCGGGATAGGGTGGTGGCAGGTAGGTGTGGTAGTGAGTGGTAGCAGACATCCCGAGGGACATGCCTGAGGTGACTGGCGGGGTGTAAGTAAAGGTGGCTGGATAGTGCATTCGTGGGTTGGAGAAGCGGCTCTCAGTGAGGGATGAAATGCTTGGGAACTGCCTGGGGTCTGAAAAAGGGCCCAGTTCTGAAGCACCTAAAAATTATAACAGAAGATGGGAGGGAAAAATCTGTAAATAATAATTAAAATAATGATAGAATTTTTACAAGAAAAAAAACATTAAAAAAAGGAACAGCAAACTACAATCAGACCTTCCAAAGCACTGGTCACTATACAGCCTTCTTTCTTTTCTTTTTCTTTCCACTTTACAATCTTAGCAGCATTTATCTTAAGTTGTTCATCCCCCCTGCCTGGATCATCCCAATGGGTTTGAAAAACCCCAGTGTGTGCTAGGTCATATGTATAATCAACTCAACATGCTAATTACACAGAATCACTCACCAGACTTTACTACAGACTCCTCAATGATCTTATTTTATCTTTTCTTAGGTACATTTCAGATATCTGAAAGTGAACGTTTTTACTAATTTGCACAAAGTTTTTTATTTCTTCAACCCAATATAAAAAAAAATTCCAAAATGATCACTGTTGGAGTTCTTGGTATGCCCCTTCATTAATGAAGGGATACCAAAAAGATATCCTATCACTTTTTTAACACTTAATCTTAAATTTGTAAGTCTTATTATTATAATATTTTTGACTAAGTTAACGACTTGAAATATTAAAGCATATTGAAATTCAACCATATTTCCATATATTGGGGAGCCATTTTTCTTCTCTGGGATTATCTAGGCATAATCTAGCCCTCAGAAATTCCCCTCAGGGTTATAGATGAAATTCAGGGGTTTTCAAAATGGAGGAAGAATCATAGTGGCTAGGAATTCAGCATTTCAAGACATGCTGGTGGAATGGCAGCTCAGGCAGGTGTGGAGTATAGGTTTTTGTTTTGTTTTGTTTTGTTTTATAAGGCTTACTGGGGAAAACCAGAGAATGCATCAACATCCAGTCATGAAACCTTTGTACCACCTATGCTAAAGAACTAACTTCAGGCCAATTTGAACCCATATCTTAGAGGCACAGATGGTTCTCCCCTAAAATATAAAGTCAGTCAACTGCCAAAATTCACTACCTACCTCCTTGACATATTCCGGGTACTACATTTGGAGTTTACTACTGTGCTAGTAGACTTTATTTTACTTTTTTAATGTATCATTAAGCAGTATAAATAAATGAAATGAAACCACAATTAGTAACCAGTTCATGTGGAAATTAGTCATCTAAAATGCCTAAAATTTTAGAGCTGTGATCTTTAAACTTGGGTTAGAATATTTCTAAAAGAGAGAACAATTGAGATGAGGCCTTTCATGATACCAGGACTCTTGTTGACATTTTGATCCCCTCTATCATCTAACAATTCTTTGGACCTCACTTATTTGCTTTTCCTCTCACTTTTAGCTATACAGAAAAGCACAAAGCAACTCTCAAAAGCCTTTCAAAGGCCTTGGGCCTATTTTTATTTAGATCCTGCTCTCCAAAACTACCATATTTATGAAAGAAATCACTGTAAATCTTTTCTATGAAAGGCTGTTCATTTTCCTTGAAGACACGCTGCCTGTTATTTTCATACCCTACTAGGGCTAAGAATCATTATGTACATTTGTGGCAAAAAGTAATTGTTTACGAGAAAACATACAGTTAACCCAAGTTATTCTCACAAATCGGAGAGTTCTGATCAGTGAGCCCCACCCAGCCCAGCCCAGCAATGGTTAAAAGTCTCACCTGCCTGGCTCTTCTTACTGAGAGTGGAAGGCCAGAGGCAGAAGTCAGACGTGGCAGTGTCATCATCTGTAAAATGAGGGGATGAGCTCTAAGTTCCCTTCCAGCACTAACATTCTAAGCACCATGAAGTCCAAGTTAGAAGAAGCAATGGACATGGGGAAAAGGGAGGCAGAAACATTCCCACCCCACATTAGGGCTTTCCCCACATCTACAGGCCCATAAGCAGAGGATTTAAAAAAAAATAAAGCAGTAAGCAGCTTCTCATACCAGAAGCAAACACTTTCAAGATGACAAACCAAAACTAACACAGCCCAGACTGTTACTCTGTTTTTTATAAATTCTTCCATCCACAACTGGCCTCTACCTAAGCCCCCACAATACCAACTTCTGACAAGCTCAAGTTCAAGACTTGTAGATGTAGTAATTATGACAGAATCTCAAATGAGAGTAGATGAGATGGACCGTCTGCACACCCGCCCCAAGCTGACACACGGCCGACACGATACAGACACTAAATGGAGGTCACAGATGTTCTCCCAGACCAGATCGCTCACTGTGGAGCAGCTAGGTGAACTTGAGGCAGTGGAGCTAATAGCTGAAGGCAGGCCACTTCTGTACTCATTAAGTTCAATTCTGCAGTCGTGTGAGAGAAAGCAGAATAGCGTGAGCAATTTCAAAGGGAAAGAAGTCACACTTAAAACAGCAAGGTCTGACCCCCAACAAGCACAGAGCTGCCACAGATAGGCTTCTCAGTGTGAAAAATACTTCCTTTGAATATTTGTACTTAAAATATACAATAGCCATAATTAAAATTCCATGCGGTTTCCTTTATTTTGATGCAGATGCCCATTAAAACCATTTATGGGGACCCTGTCAGCAAACTCCAATATGGTTCCAAATTTATCTACCCACCCCCCAAACTATTCCTATTTCACCTGAGATACATTTTGCTGATGTATTTTATTACACATCACATGCCAGGTTCATTATAACCTATTTTTTTGGTTTATAGATGCCAACTAATGCAAACTGACATTCATTTTCCAATTAATAAGCTCTGGCTATGGTTTATAGAAAACAATGCAACAAATTTCTGCTAGGTTTACAGAATTCTGACCAATTGTTTTTAAGTCACTTGAGACCGTAATGTCCTGAGATTAATTCCTTCTGGGCAAAGAGAAGTTCTGGACTTTAAAGGGATTAGCTGGTAATTTTTATAACTTGCAAAAAAATTGAACATTCTGGAATTTGCCTAGTCATTTAGGGTTACCAACAAATGTCTCTAAAAGATACAGCAATGTGTTCTGGATGAAAAAATATTAAAAACAGGATCACAGGGTCAGTATTACTTTCTGTGCCAGTCTGATAGAGAGATGGAAGCAATTCTGAACTTATAAAGAGAGAAAATAAAGGACTAGATAGACAGTACAGCAAGTAGGGTGCTTGTCTTGCACACAGCTGGCATGAGTTCAATCCCTGGTACCCCAGATGGTTTCCTGAGTCCCACTAAAAGTGAACCCTAAACACAGAGCCAAGAATAAATCCTTGGCATAGCTGGGTGTGGCCTAAAACAAAACCAAAAGAAAAAAAACCCACAAAATCTTTCCTGTTCTTCCATATATTAATATTCACTCTTGCAGAAGTAAATACTATTTTCTTTAAATATGATTGTAATTACACTCTTTATCTCTGATTTGTCCATGTATTTAGTTTTATTTTCAGGCCACCTTATTGGGTTATTTTGAGTTTGGTTTGAGTCCACCATTTTTTCTGCCCATTCCTAGCTGCATTACAATTATAAACCTAAAGAATAGGTAGAGTTTCTATCCATTAATATTAAGAAAATAGAATGTTTACTTATTAAAAGGGTCAAATGAATACCTGAAGAATTCTGAAAGTACTATTATTCCAATCTAGTTTTATAAAGGGTTAAGTCCCCTTAATTTTATAAAAGGGTAAATCCCCCTAATGTTTCTGGTAGTCTTAAACTCATTGTTTAAAACTCCTTACTACAACCTACTGATGATTGATAAAGCCAGGAAACTTACAAGGCTTATTTGAATCCCAAGATGAGCGTAGTTAAATTTTCCAATAGGTTAGTTTTACTCAACTTGAAGAGAGTATACTCTACTGTAAACATAAATAGGACATGAAGTACAATGTTACACTAAGGTATTTTGTACATATTTTTATATATTTTTTACATAAATTAAGTGACTTGAGGAAAATTTTGCACTTGTAAAATTTGAGACCATGCTTTCAGATTTACAAATGAACCCACTTATCCTCTTCTCCTTAGATGGGGTAGTCTGAGGGAGAAATCCCATATGTTCCTTTATAGTTTAAATAGTCCCACTCTAACCAGTTGACAGAGAGAAGTTGAAATACAGAACACAGAAGTTATTTACTCTGAAAAGTTATAAAGCAGGCCCGGAGAGATAGCACAGCGGCGTTTGCCTTGCAAGCAGCCGATCCAGGACCAAAGGTGGTTGGTTCGAATCCCGGTGTCCCATGTGGTCCCCTGTGCCCGCCAGGAGCTATTTCTGAGCAGACAGCCAGGAGTAACCCCTGAGCACTGTCAGGTGTGGCCCAAAAACAGAAAGAAAAAGAAAGGAAGGAAGGAAGGAAGGAAGGAAGGAAGGAAGGAAGGAAGGAAGGA
>PVKC010047603.1:0-11011 GCA_004027635.1 Crocidura indochinensis | reverse complement strand
ACTGAAATAACATGTCAACTAACAGACCTGAAAAACTCAGTAAATGAATTGAATGGTAAAATGGATGATCTCAACACCAGGGTAGAAGAAGCTGAGAATAGAATTGGTGCTGTGGAAGATGAGATAAATAACAACTCCATACAGCGGGAGAGATTGGAAAAAAAACTTAAAACAAACGAACAGACAATGGAAAAAATAGACAAATATGGGAACAGATAAAAATAGAAGTCTATGATAAGATCAACAGAAACAACTTAAGGATCATTGGAGTCCCAGAGACACAGGAAGAAAATTTCCAGTAAGAATCAACGGTCAAGAACATCATTCAAGAGAAACTTCCAGAACTAAAGAATATATGTGATCAAATCCTTCATGCCCGAAGAGTACCAACCAAAAGAAACCCCAGAAAAGATACCCCAAGACACATCCTAGTCACAATGATGAATCCCACAGATAGAGACATAATTCTGCGAACAGCAAGATCAAAAAAGGAAATTACAATCAAGGGAGCATCCTTGAGATTTACAGCAGACGTGTCACCAGAAACACTCAAGGTCAGAAAGCAGTGGTGGGATATTGTGACAAGACTGAATGAAATGAATGCTTCACCTAGAATACTGTACCCAGCAAAACTCACTTTCCGATTTGACGGAAAAATACATGGTTTCACAGACAAAAAACCGCTCAGAAACTTTACAGACTGAAACCCACTCTAAAGAGAAAATCTGAAAGACCTAATTTAAGACAAGACTAACCAAAAGACACAGCAAATTTCGATATAAAGATGGCATCAAATCCCAGGACAATTCTTTCTTTCAATGTCAATGGACTAAATGCACCAGTTAAGAGACACAGAGTGACTAAATGGATCAAAAAACTCAATCCAACTTTCTGCTGTCTACAAGAAACACACCTGAATAGTTAGAACAAACATAGACTCAAAATAAAAGGCTGGAGGAAAATTATCCAAGCAAGCAACACCCATAAAAAAGCTGGAGTGGCCACACTAATATCAGATAATGCAAACTTTATACTCAGGAAGGTTGTAAGGGACAAAGATGGACATTATATATTAATCAAGGGGTATGTAGAGGAGGAAGAAATCACGCTTCTAAACATATATGCACCGAATGAGGGTTCAGAAAAATATTTAAGTTGTTGACAAAGCTGAAAAATAACATCAACAGCAGCACAATAATTGTGGGGGACCTCAACACGGCTTTGTCATCAATGGGTAGGTCAACCAGACTGAAAACCAACAAGAATATACTGACCTGAGGAGAGAAATGGAAGAAAGAGGCCTAGTGGATATATATAGGACACTTCATCCCCAGAAACCTGGATACACATTCTTCTCCAATGTACATGGGACATTCTCCAGGATAGACTACATGCTGGCATATAAAATATATCTTCATAATATCAAGAGGATAGAAAATTTGCAGGCTAACTTTGCTGACCACATTATTTGTGAATTTCAAAGGAACAAAGAAGAAAAACTTTAACACCTGGGAGTTAAACAACCTCATACTGAAAAACCAGTGGGTCCGAGATAAAATCAAAGAGGAAATCAAAAGGTTCCTGGAAACAAATGATAATGAAGACACAAACTATCAGAACTTATGGGAATGAAAGAAACCTATCTCAATATAGTTAAAGCCCTCTACCACAAGCCAGAGGCAAATATTGTCCTCAATGGAGAAAAACTAAAAGCCTTTCCTCTAAATCCTGGCACAAGACAAGGCTGTCTTCTCTCACCACTCCTATTCAACATATCACTGGAAGTATTTGCTATAGCGATTAGGCAAGACAAAGATAGCAAGGGAATCCAGATAGGAAAGGAAGAGGTCAAGCTCTCGCTTTTTGCAAATGACATGATACTCTACTTAGAAAACCCTAAAGACTCTACCAAAAAGCATCTAGAAACAATAGACTCATATAGCAATGTGGCAGGCTATAAAATTAAAACACAAAAATCAATGGCCTTTCTATATACCAATAGTAATAAGGAAGAAATGGACATTAAGAAAACAACCCCATTCACAACAGTGCCACACAAACTCAAATATCTTGGAATTAACTTGACTAAAAATGTGAAGGACCTATACAAAGAAAACTATAAAACTCTGCTCCAGGAAATAAAAGAGGATACGCGGAAATGGAAACATATACCCTGCACATGGATTGGCAGGATTAACATAATGAAAATGGCAATACTACCCAAGGCATTATACAGATTTAATGCGATCCCTCTAAAGATACCCATGACATTCTTCAAAGACGTGGATCAGGCACTTTTGAAATTTATTTGGAACAATAAACACCCTAGAATAGCGAAAGCAATCATTGGGAAAAAGAACATGGGAAGAATTACTTTCCCCAATTTTAAACTTTACTACAAAGCAATAGTTATCAAAACAGCATGGTATTGGAACATGGACAGGCCCTTAGATCAGTGGAATAGGCTTGAATACTCAGAAAATGTCCCCCAGACATACAGTCACCTAATTTTTGATAAAGGAGCAAGAAATCCTAAATGAAGCAAAGAAAGCCTCTTTAACAAGTGGTGTTGGCTCAACTGGCTAGCCATTTGCAAAAAAATTGAACTTAGACCCACAGCTAACATCATGTACGAAGATAAAATCCAAATGGATGGAAGACCTTGATATCAGACCTGAAACCATAAAATACATAGAACAACACGTAGGCAAAACACTCCATGACATTGAGACTACAGGCATATTCAAGGAGGAAAATGCACTCTCCAAGCAGGTGAAAGCAGATATTAACAGATGGGAATATATTAAGCTGAGAAGTTTCTGCACCTCAAAGGAAATAGCGCCCAGGATACAAGAGCCTCCCACTGAGTGGGAGAAATTATTCACCCAATATCCACCAGATAAGGGGCTAATCTCCAAAATATACAAGGCACTGACAGACCTTTACAAGAAAAAAACATCTAAACCCATCAAAAAATAGGGAGAAGAAATGGACAGAAACTTTGACAAAGAAGAAATACAAATGGCCAAAAGACACATGAAAAAATGCTCCACATCACTAATCGTCGGGGAGATGCAAATTAAAACAACTATGAGGTACCGCCTCACACCACAGAGAATGGCACACATCACAAAGAATGAGAACAAACAGTGTTGACGGGGATGTGGAGAGAAAGGCCACTGCTGGTGGGAATGCCGTCTAGTTCAACCTTTATGGAAATCAATATGGAGATTCCTCCAGAAACTGGAAATCGAGCTCCCATACAACCCAGCTATACCACTCCTAGGAATATACCCTAGGAACACAAAAATACAATACAAAAACCCCTTCCTTACACCTATATTCATTGCAGCACTATTTACCATAGCAAGACTCTGGAAACAATCTAGATGCCCTTCAACAGACGAATGGCTAAAGAAACCGTGGTACATATACACAATGGAATATTATGCAGCTGTCAGGAGAGATGAAGTCATGAAATTTTCCTACACATGGATGTACATGGAATCTATCATGCTGAGTGAAATAAGTCAGAGAGAGAGAAAGAGAGAGAGAGAAACGCAGAATGGTATCACTCATCTATGGGTTTTAAGAAAAATGAAAGACATTCCTGCAATAATAATAATTTTCAGACACAAAAGTTCCAGCTCACCTCAGGAAGCTCACCACAAAGAGTGATGAGTTCAGTTAGAGAAATAACTACATTTTGAACTGTCCTAAAAATGAGAACCTATGAGAGAAATGGAGAGCCTATCTAGAGTACAGGTGGGGGGTGGGTGGGGAGGAGGGAGATTTGTGACAATGGTGATGGGAACGTTGCACTGGTGATGGGTGGTGTTCTTTATATGACTGAAACCCAAACACAATCATGTATGTAATCAAGGTGTTTAAATAAAATATATTGATAAAAAAAATAACTTCTGGGGCCAGAGAGATAACATGGAAAAAAGGCTTTTGCCTTTCATGCAGAAGGATGGTGGTTCGAATCCTGGCATCCCATATGGTCCCCTGTGCCTGCCACGGACAATTTCTGAGCATAGAGCCAGGAGTAACCCCTGAGTGCTGCCTGGTGTGACCCAAATACCAATAAATAAATAAATAAAATAAAATAAAATGTGGGGGCCGGGCGGTGGCGCTGGAGATAAGGTACCTGCGCTAACTTAGGACAGACCGCAGTTCGATCCCCCGGTTCCCCATATGGTCCCCCATGCCTGCCAGGAGCGACTTATGAGCGAATAGCCAGGAGTAACCCCTGAGTGTCACTGGGTGTGTCACAAAAACCAAAAAAATAAAATAAAATAAAATAAAATAAAATAAAATAAAATGTAACTTCTGGAAGAAGATTCCACATGCCAGTTGTTCTCTTTCTCTTCAGCTGGTATGTTGGGGGCTCTCGCAGGACAGCTAGCCATAGGCCCCCTGGGCTACCACTTAGTCCAGGGGACTGAGATCCCCCCATGCAAGAGTGGTTTTCAGGGTCACGCCTGGTAAATCGGGCCCTGGGGGGAGGGTGGGGGAGAGAAATTCCTCCCCTATGCATCCACAAACTACAGAGTCAGAGGCTGCACCCAGAAGATTCCACATGCGTGTTGTTCTCTTTCTCTTCAGTTGGTATGTTGTGGGCTCTGGGCAGGACAGCTAGCCATAGGTTCCCTGGGCTGACCACTTAGTCCAGGGGACTGAGATTCTCCCCATGCCAGACTGGTCTTTAGGGCCATACCTGGTAAATCGGGCCCTGGGGGGAGGGTGGGGGAGAGAAATTCCTCCCCTATGCATACTGGACCCCATTCAGGAGTTCTTTTCTTCCTAGTATTCATTTTCAAAAGCACGAGGGCGCATTTGTGCCCATGTGACATATATACTTTTTAACAACACCCCAAAATATTCTTAATTCTCAATTGTTTCTAGAAAAAGATTGAATTCCCTAGATTTGCAGGATAATATTCAAATAGGTTTCTAAAATCAGTGTACATGTAGACGTGACTTCCTATACAGTGGCCCTCTTTGACTGCCAAGCCTAATCCATAAACAATTCATCTAAACAATGTATATAGCCCCTCTGATATATTTCCCCTTCTCCACACCAGAGCCCCTTCTACTCCCTCATCTCCCAATACGGATTCATTATCTTCCCCTTAATTAACCCTCTTTACCATCAGTTCTTTAATTTGTTAAGCACCAAGACCGACCTCTTGCCCCAACAGATTCTGCCCTTTCGCACACCCCTACAAAGTTCATTATTACTCCTTAACTCTCTCAGTCCCAATCATCAGTAACCCACGTTTACCCCTTTTAACTTTAGTACCACACAGTTCTCTAATCACACACCAATGTCATGCATTGGATTTAACAACCCCCAACTGTTTCAAAAGACGTAAAATGGACACATATGTCTTTTGAATATTTTATGTGTATTTTCTTTAACAGCTATAACTAAATATTCTTTTACCATGACGATTCTACCCACTTTTTTTTTTTGTTCGTTTTTTGGGCCACACCCAGTGATGCTCAGGGGTTACTCCTGGCTATGTGCGCAGAAGTTGCTCCTGGGTTGGGGGACCATATGGGAAACTGGGGGGATCGAACGGCAGTCTGTCCTAGGCTAGTGCACGCAAGGCAGGCACCTTATCTCCAGCGCCACTGCCCGGCCCCATCTACCCACTCTTTTATCTTGTCTTCTCTTTGTGAGCTGTTCAATAAGGAATTTTGGTGGAAGAATCCCTCAGTTTAATGCTTATGATTAAATCATGTCATGGGGATTGTTGGACTTCTTATGGCCCAAATATGCGCTGATAATGCCACATGGCATTGTTCCTTGTTTGCATAGGCACATTAAAATGGGAAAATACTATACATACAAATAAATTCTTATCTAATAGAGATTGGAACACACAAAGCTCATAGTGCAATGGGACCTTACACCCTGAACATTGATATAATTACCTGGCACAGGCCTCAGATGAATGGGCATCCTCCATTCACCCCTGAACAAGGGAAGCTATTTACGAAACAGTCAAGGTTGTTTTTTTTTTTTTTTTGGTTTTGGGTCCCACCCGGCAGTGCTCAGGGGTTACTCCTGACTCCATGCTCAGAAATTGCTCCTGGCAGGCACGGGGGACCATGTGGGGCACCGGGATTCGAACCGATAACCTTTTTGCATGAAAGGCAAATGCCTTACCTCCATGCTATCATCCGGGCCCCAGCCAAGGTTTTTTATAATAACACATGGAAGCAATCCTCTACCAGGGAAGACCCTACCACAGCTCTGACATCGACCTGCTCAAAAGAGACTTCCCTTAACACTAAGAACACTTGACAATAACAATGACCTGCTTACAGGGCAGGGTTCTCTGCATTGATCTTTAATTGTGAGGTGAAATGAGAGGACGCTCTGCACCATCCTGACTGCAATATAGGATATGCAGATTCCAGGATCTTTAATACAGAAACATGATACCAACAACAGAGGCTGTATGAAAAATAAAAGTGTATTGACACTACAGACAATGACCTGGGTTGGACAAACTAGTTTGCCTGGAGTCGAGAGTTGGTCTTATGCCAGGAAACTTCAGGGGTAGGGTCTCCGTGTATTTAGGCCAAGGCTTTTCCTTTCCATGTCCCTCATATTTTGGTGGGACTATGCAAACAATAATTGCCACTCTAACACCGTTTTTTTTTTTACTGTGCTTAAATTTTTTTTTCAGTCACTTAAACTTTTGAGGTTAACTTAAACTAATATGCATGTGCGTGGAAATGTAAAAAAGTACTTTGCCTTCAATGTTTAAGGAGTTACATAAGTTTTATGTCTTTAGATTGCTTTGTGTGCTGCTAAGAAATATTATGTACTACAGTCTGGGGACTTGAGGCACAAAGTATTTTACATGGGTTCTGTTTTATTTTTCTTAATGTTCTTTGGCTGAAAGTTTAAAGTTAAGATATCAGTAATGGGACTACTGAGAATTCTGTTTATGGGTGATTGTCCTTCCACTGTAACTTTACCTTGTCCTCTTTCTTTGCATCTTTGTTCTAATTATGTGTATAATAAATTTTGCATATAATTTATGTAATGTGAATTGCTGGTGTCCATGTTTTATGGCACTGTGTTGGTTTGCATAAATACAGACATCTAATCTTCCTCTCTGTAGTGAGGACTATTCCTCACCCAATCAGGTAATCTGGGACCCCAGGTGGGAGTTAGACCCATGAGTTCCCATGTGGGCCTAACCCCAGAGCCAGATACAAAGACAGAGACACTGGAGCCTCTGGTGGGACTCAAATCCATGGGATCCCATGTGGAACTCAAACCAAGGTGGTGATGGTAGCACACCCCCAAATGAGACTCAAACTCATGAGACAATTAGTGGGACACAAACCCATGTGGGTGTCCCCTGGTGGTGACTCCTTGGGAGGTTGTGCGTCCCTGAAGTCTTCAGATTTGGGAAGCAATACTGAATCCTGTTTCTCTTTCTTGGGCATCCCTCAGCTCCATTTCCTTAGGCCTTCACCTCCCTCAAGAGGTCCCAGTGTACCTTTATGGGATCTAGACAGCTTTGTTAATGACTCAGTCATCAGTGTTTGAGCCAGGACCAGTCCAAATGTTAGGGTCTGGAGTCAAAGCACAAGACCATACAACTGGATTAAAGTTGAACAAAACTTTAATCTGTCTTCCAACTGCCCCCAAACTGGCCAAGGTCATGAAGAGAAATATATAGGGAAGGGTTATAGGGAGGTTCTAGCTTCTAGATCTTTAAACTGGTTATTGTCTAGGGGTTCCTTCTTACTGTTCCCTTGTTTCCTTCCCTAATAGGCAACCAGGTAGCTTGGGCAGTGTTAATGGAAATAGGCTTGAGGAAACCTAGCATGTGGCTTGCACCATGTGACCTTTACAAAATGGCGACCTTCCTTGTTCAGAACCCAGAACTCCACAGTAGTTTCACTATGGTTGGCATCTCAGTCTTTTCTATTTGGGCTCTGTGGCAGCTCCTCCAGTCTATACAGTGAAGATAGAATGATTAAGAGAAATAGAGATGCTACTAAAATTATAATAAATGGGAGATTTTATAATAGATTAAGACCAGCGATATGGTCTTTCATGCTTCTGAGTAGATTACAGCTTGACAGAACTTTTGGTTTATGAAAGTATCAAATATTTCTTGTTGTAAAAGCTGTCATAAGAAATATATTCTTTATTAGTTTTCAATAAGAAATATTTGGTGAAAGAGTCCCTCAGTTTAATTCTTACGTTTAAGCACGTCATGGGGAGTTTTATACATGTTCTTGCATCCCCCATATGGGTCTATAAAGCCATGTGGCATTGTTCCTTGTTTGCATAGGCACATTAAAGTGGGAAATACCTACACTCAAATAAATTCTCATCTAATAGAGATTGGAACTCCCAAATCTTGTAGTGCAATGGGACCTTACACCCTGATCATTGGCATAACGAACTGGCACAGGCCTCTCCATTCTCCATTCATCCCTGAACCAGGAAAGCTACCTATGAAATACCCAAGGTTTTTTTCAACAACACCTGGAAGCAATCTTCTACCAGGGAAGACTCTACCACTGCTCTGACATCGATCTACTCACAGGAGACTTCCCTTACCACTGAGAAGACTTAAGAACATCAACGACCTGCATACTGGACAGGGCTTTCTGCATTGCCCTTTAATTGTAAGGTGAAATGAGAGCATGCTCTGCACCATCCTAACTGCAATATAGGACATGCAGATTCCAGGATCTTTAATACAGAAACATGATACCAACAACAGAGTCAGCGTGGAAAATAAAAGTGTGTTGGCACTACAGACAATGACTTGGATTGGGCAATCTAGTGTGCCTGGAGCCTTTAGCTGGTCTTATGCCAGGAAACTTCAGGGGTTTGGTCCCCTTGTATTTAGGCCAAGGATTTTCCTACCCATGACCCCCATATTTTGGTGGGCCGATGCAAACAATTATTGCCACTCTAATGCCGTTTTTACTGTGCTCCTTTGACTCTTATCCTTAAAAAGAAACACCCATTTTTGAGGCTAACTTAAACTAATATGCACATACATGGAAATGTAAAAATGTACTATGTCTTCAAAATTTAAGGAGTTACATAAGTTTTATGGCTTTAGAATGCTTGATGTGCTGCTAAGAAATGTGTATTGCAATCTGGGGACTTGAGGGACAAAGTAATTGTACATGGATTCTGTTTTATTTTTCTTAATATTCTTTGGTTGAAAATTCAATGCTAAGATATCAGCAAGGGGACTTTTGTGAATTCTGTTTATGGGTGATCATCCTTCCACTGTAACTTTACCTTGACCTCTATCTTTGCATCTTTGTTCTCATAATTAAAAATAAAAAAATTAATAAAAAAGAAATATATTCTTCATTAAGCAAATGTTTTTAATTATCTCCAATGAATGCTGTGTTTTATTATATATAATTTGTTTTTTGGTCACACCTGACAGTGCTCAGGGGTATTTCTGGCTCTGAGCTCAGAAATTGCCCCTGGCAGGCTCTGGGTACTAAAGGGGATGCAGGGAATCAAATCACTGTCTCCTGGGTTGGCTGCGTGCAAGGCAAACACCCTACCACAATGCTATCTCTCCAGCCCCTTATTACATATTTTGGGAGTCACACAAATGTCCAATAACATTTAATTTATTTATCCTCACCTCAAAAATACCTTTCATTTAAAAAAAAATACCTTTCAGTCACAGAGATCAGACTGGGACTTTTTTCAATCACATTTTAGGTGAGTATTGGTTTGTAAGTTTTTTTTTTAATCTCATCTCCTAGAAAAATATCTGCTTGTTGCAAATCTATTTGAGTAACAATTTTAGCTTCATTAGTTGTTGCTGGTGCCATAATAAACTAGCATTTTTGTGCCAATTCGCTACAAAATGGACAGTTTGGAAACCCTTGTAGAAGGGAAGTTCCAGCAGCAGTAGTGATCTCAAAATGAGCAATGCTATAAATCTTCGGGAATTTTTCAGTATTCTTTCTTTCTCTTTCTTTCTTCCTTCCTTCCTTCCTTCCTTCCTTCCTTCCTTCCTTCCTTCCTTCCTTCCTTCCTTCCTTTCTTTCTTTCTTTCTTTCTTTCTTTCTTTCTTTCTTTCTTTCTTTCTTTCTTTCTTTCTTTCTTTCTTTCTTTTTCTTTTTCTTTTTTTTTTGATTTTTAGGCCACACCTGGTGACACTCAGGGGTTACTCTTGGCTATGCACTCAGAAATTGCTCCTGGCTTGGGGTACCATATAGAATGCCAGGGGAACTAACCATAGTCTGTCCTGGGTCAGCCACATGCAAGGCAAATGCCATACCACTGCATCATCACTCCAGTCCTTCAGTGTCTTTTTAAAAAGGCTTTCTATAATATGCATTGAGAGGGAATTCTGCCATGTCCTTGGAAGGAATTTTTTCCTTTTTGGGGGGCTGGGGGTCTACACCTTATGACACTCAGGGGTTACTCCTTGTTATGCGCTCAGAAATTGCTCCTGGTTTGGGGGGACCATATGAGATGCCGGGGATTGAACTGTGGTCTGTCCTATACCCTACTGCTAGTGCCGTCACCCCGGCCTCATGCCCTTGGAAATTTAACTGGCATTCATATAGCTCCTCAGGTTTTACGTTAGTAAAGGGAATCTGTAGCTTTAAATAATATGCTTGAATTCAAGCAAGTGAATAGTGTCCAAAATGTAAAAACCAAAGTTCCTTTTTCTTTATCAGCTTTATCAACTTTTTGTTTGGGTCACACTCTACAGCTCTCAGGGCTTTCTCCTGGCTCTGTGCTCAAGGCGGCCACGGGGACCATTTGGGATGCTGGGATTCAGACCTCCACCCTTTCCAAGATCAGCTGCATGCAAGGCAAACGCCTTACCACTGTACTATCTCTCTGGCCCTATCAACTTTTCTTTTTTCTTTTTCCTTTCTTTCTTTCTTTCTTTCTTTCTTTCTTTCTTTCTTTCTTTCTTTCTTTCTTTCTTTCTTTCTTTCTTTCTTTCTTTCTTTCTTTCTTTCTTTC
>PVKC010047602.1:0-11032 GCA_004027635.1 Crocidura indochinensis | reverse complement strand
AAAAAAAAATACACAAAAAAAGTTGGAAGCTGTTTTCTTTTCTTTCTTTCTTATTTACTATTATTATTATTTTATTTATTATTATTATATTTTTGGTTTTTTGATCACACCCAGCGGCATTCTGCGCACAGAAGTTGCTCCTGGCAGGCAAGGGAGACGATAGGGAATGTTGAGATTAGAACCGGAGTCGCCTGTGTTGGTCACATGCAAGGCAAACGCCTTACTGCAGTGCTTTTGCACCAGCCCCAGGAAGCTGCTTTCTAAAATAACACAATTTTGTTTATAAAGATATGTGGGCGTGCGCGCACGCATGTACACACATACACACACACACATACACACACACACACACACACACAAACACATACCAAGGACTGTGCTATAGCTTTTACATATCAAATTTGCATAAAAATTCTACAACATAAATAATATTTTTATCAGTTTTATAGTTCAGTAAAAAAAAGACAATGATAATTAAGAAAAATGATTCACTAAAGAAAAATGAGGGGCTGGAGAGATAGCATGGAGGTAGGGCATTTGCCTTGCATAAGAAGGACGGTGGTTCAAATCCCCACATCCCAGATGGTCACCCAAGCCTGCCAGGCTCAATTTCTGAACATAGAGCCAGGAGTAACCCCTGAGCATTGTCGGGTGTGACCCCCCCCCAAAAGAAAAATGAATGAAAAGAAATCCATTTTATCTCATCCCAAATCCTCTAGTCCATAATACGTTGAAGCTTTATAGCAATATTAATACAAAATCAGGATTATAAAGGCAACTCACATATGTATTTAAATATATCAAATTGTACAGCTTTAAGAAATAAAAGAATGAAAGTAGAATACTGAAAAATATTTGTCTGCTTTTCAATTTAATGAGTACATATGTGTCAAGGTACATATATCTGCCATTTCCTTCATCTTGCCATTCCCTTTCCATTTCACAACTGTATTCTTTAGATACAATGGAGCCTTACTATTAAACAATATGTCTCTTCATAGAAGTAGATTTCTCAATGGAAGCAAACTATTCACCTGGTGCTTTCTTATTTCTTATTCCAATACTGGAAGAAAAGAGCTATGCTGGACCCATGATGTAACTTGGTTATTGCATTAAATACATCTAAAATAAAATAAAATTCAAATTAAAGTAAGAAAACTACTGTTGCATTCTCTGTTTAACTCTGTACTTTGAATAAAACATATCCTGAGTCAAAATTTTTTGGTGCATACTTAAATGTAATGTGCCGTGTTCTTCACACTGGTTTCCCAAGAATTGTAATGGCATTCATTCTACCTAATAAGATAACATTTACTAAGTAACACCGCACTATAGAATTTTATAAATACAAAAAAAAAAAACTCCACATTGTTACATATATTTGGATATAATGTGAAGTCTAAAATCTAACTCTTGGTGAATTCAATGATTTTACTCTAACTGATATTCTGCTCTGTGACATTCTTGAAATACATTTTTTAATACAAATGCTCTGACCCAATACAAAAAGATTTAAAATTAATTGGTCTCATGTGAGACTAGCACATGTGTATTCCCTATAGATTCTAAGTAGTCAGGTATCATCCCCACTGCCTTTTGTAGAATATCTTAAGTTAGTGTTGACTGAACACCCTTATTAAAAGATGACAGTAGAGAGTCTCTCCTTTTAAGTCATTTCATATAAAAATTAAACCCTTAACTTGGGCTTCATTAATACTGTATCCCTACATCAAACACATATCTCCTAGCACATAATAGCATTGCTAAAATGGAAACCATTAACAACAACAAAAAAGACAAAGTAATGTCTTACTTGAGAATTTGAGAGCAAGAGCCTGTAGGGAAAATGTAGTCTCACTTTAATGAGTTATAATGGTAGTTCAATTTTATAAGGCAATTAAGTACAGTCAGGCAACTGATTCTTGAGATTTGACTCGTCAATATACACAGAAAGCCTTTCCCACATGCAAAATAACACAAATTTCTAAGATACCATGTCAGTGCAGAATTGGTAAACTTATTTTATAAATCATTGACTTTCATTTACAGAGAGGTCAGAAAAGGGGAGGTGGTGTAGGCAGGGAAAACAAAATGAATGAGAGAAATATGAAATTTAGAGTGACAAAAGAGAAAATAAATTAACATGTGGTCATGATACATAATTGTCTAGATTATGCACAAAAACAATGTCAGTCAATGTATGAGCAATCTTAATCAACAGATTGGTACTTAAAAATTAACTTATTTGTTTGTTGCTGTTTTTAATCTAAATGCAAGCAAATCTCAACAGGCCGAGAACAAGCACCTGTCTTTACTGGTTGCTTTCTCTGACCAGTTGCAGCTTCCTTTGAATAATCCTAATTTCCCCCAGTGAACTTTTTCTTTCTATTCAAGTCATTTCCAATTTATTTTTAACATAAGACTAAGTGCCACTTACCTAAGATTAGTAACATAAGCAAGGAGAAGGATCTGAGTCAGAAGTCATTTTCTTTAAACTCTTTATGGTCACAGGACAAGCAAGAGAGCAGCATGGTAATGTTAACCTTAAATGTTAACCTTGATCATAATAGTTCTGTATCCTTTATCAGGGATAAAGTACCCTTTATTTTTCTGATGCTGAGAATGAATCTTTATATATGAAAAGCAAGTTGGATGAAGTTTCTAAAGAACTTTTCAGTTCTAAAAGTATTCTAAGACGACAGGATAATAATTTAAAATTCAGATACCAGAAAAACTTCCTATAACTCAAAGAACTTACAAGAATAAAATTCTATACTACTTCCCAAAGAACAAAACCACAAACCTAAATTTCAGAGTGGACTAAACTCACTTTCCTTTAAAATGCTGTGGCTTTAAACACACAATTTAAATTCTATCACAATTCATAAGTCAAGCATTCAGCATTTCAGATATGGTTGATATTTACCAAAAAGAAAACACTACCTTTCACAAACATTTGTAAACTGATATTTCCTCCTCATTGTTCCACAGCTTTTAACCAGTTTCATAGAAACATACTTTTTTTTTTGTTTTTTGTTTTTTTTTGGGGGGGGGGCACACCAGATGATGCTTAGAGTTTACTGAAGGATATGTGCTCAGAAATCTCTCCTGGCTTGGGAGACCATATGGGATGTCGGGGAGTCAAACCATGGTCCATCCTAGGCTACCACAGGCAAGGCAGATGCCTTACCCCTTGTGCCCTTGCTAAAGCCCCATCATCTACTTTTGCATTACTGAAGAGATGCAATTTTCAGAAGATCAATGATAATAAGGATTTTTGAAAATAGCTCTCTTTCCAATGTGAGTTTAGCTCTGAAGAGGTCTGGAGAGAAAACAAAAGGCTATCTTAGGCAAAAAAAAAAAAAAAAAAAAAAAAAAAAAAAAAAAAAAAAAAAAAAAAAAAAGCCAGTTTCTAAAACAGAGTACTTTAAGTAAAATCATGGTCAATTAGAACTGTGCTGATAGGTGAAAGGTATCTTAAGTCATTTAAATTTATCTGATCTTGGGTCTGACAAATCGATGGTTGATTTTTCCACTCATCATAAAAAAAAATGCTACCAGTAAAAGCAGGCTAATTCTTTAAATACTTAACAGAGGGGAGATATTTAAAAAAAATGTTGGTGTATTTCCAGTTCAAAAGAAAAAAAAGAGAAGCAAAAATTTTTTTTTGGTTTTGTTATTTCGTTGCTTGTTGTTTTTTATTTTTTCCATGGGATTTTTATTTTGCTTTGTTATGTTTTTATTTCAGGACCATGGTTATTGTGTGATTATTGTCCCTTATAGCTGCGGTGCTTCTCTGGTTTTTTGTTTGATTTTTGTAAAAAATTTTTTTAGTATTGTTATTTCTTCCTTTTTTTCCTTTCTTCACTTAAATTGGTATTTATAGCCTCTAAAAGGACTCCTCCCATTTTCTGCTTGTTTGATTTTTGCCCCATTTTATTTTTTTTTCTTTCCTTCAATCAGAACCACATAAATTAAAGCATCTTGTTCCACCTCACAAATTGAGGGGGAAATCATGAAGGGTACAAGACCAGACAGTCATATGAACATTAAGTAGATATAAAAATATGATCAGACTTAAGCACCAAATCCAAACCAATGACAACAGAATCAATACCCAATCTAGGCACAGAGGGGACCACTTATTCTAGCAGCCCCGGGGGACATAGGATGGGGATGTGGGATGCATGCTGAGAGCAGGGTCTTGATTCAATGTTGCTACGTACCTAAAATATTACTGTGAAAGATTTGTAACCCACTTTGGTCAAAATAAAAATTAAAAATATTTTTTCAACAAATATTCTGAGTACAAACTCAACCATATATACTGTTTAATGTACCTGCCAAGGTAGTAGGAAGGGTGTGGGAAGAGGAGAGTGGAAATGATGAAATATGGAGTCACTGATAATAGAAGTTGAAACTGGTAGCTTAGTGTTGAAATATTATATGTTTCAAATTTAATTATCAGTGACTTTGTAAACTATGGTTCATTAAATTAAAGCTTTTGAATTCCAAAATAAAGCTCAATTTAGTTTATTAGATTGTATTAAGCCTAAATGATGATCATGACTCAATGGAAATTTCTAGTAAAAAGTTGGATTATACCGCGCTAGCCTTGGACGGACCGCAGTTCGATCCCCCGTGCCCCATATGGTCCCCAGGCCAGGCCAGGGGAGACTTCTGAGCGCATAACCAGGAGTAGCCCCTGAGTGTCACTGGGTGTGGCCCAATAAACAAAACAAAACAAAAAAGTTGGATTATAAAAATTAAATACATTTCCCAAAACAAATTTTGAAAATGGTGAGTGACCAGAGTAATAGCACAGTGGTAGGGCATTTGCCTTGCACTCGTCCAATACAGAAATATTGGTGGTTCAATTCCTGGCATCCCATGACTGCCAGGAATGATTTCTGAGCACAGAGCCAGAAATAACCCAGATAGATGACCTCACGTTGCTGAAGTATGTTCTATGATTACTATTGTGCACACATCTCTTCTAAAACTGAGCACTGTTCTTTGGATAGAAAATAAATGCAGAGTAGTAAATGCAAGTACCTTCTTTTTCTTATAGAAAAGAATCCATTTAACACTGAAAAAGAAAAGAAAAAAGGAAAAAGAAACCCCACAACCCCACTCAGAAGAAACAAAAGCACATAACATAGGAGATTGAGTGTCTGTGGGATGAACTGAGAGCATCATCGTGAAGAGAATAATCACAAAAGCAAATGAAGATTAAGGCCCCTGTTCCAAACAAAAAGCTTTCCAAATTCAGTTTATCTCTTCGAACTCCCAGGCCCCAATAAATACACTTGAACTTTGAAAGCAACCTGTAAAATTACTCCATTCATATCTATACTCCAAAGGACATTAGCTGATTATTTTACGTTGAACATTTGAGGCAAGGTTATAGGCAAAGATAAAATACAGATCATTATAATCATAATGATAATGACAACAACAACAGAGACTGTATTGCAGAGAATTGAAAGTCAACAAGAACAGACATGTTCTTTGGTTCCGGAGGAAACAGATTCAAACATTAAATAAACATTGGGGAAAAAATTGATGAGATGATAACATCGGATGCTCATATTGTAGTACTTGCCTTCCCACCTACAGAGCATAATGTACTAAATAAACATCATCATCCACCAGGGCATCTCTGTTATTGATGTAGCCGGAAAGTATTATTCATTCTTTATCCAAATGAGGAAAAGGTTTGAGAAGGTTAAATTAGCTGCTCACAGTTACAGAATTAACAGTAAAATGGGGAATAGAAATCAGGGTTCCCTAAGCAAATGCTCCAGATATTTTTTTATTTCCTAAACAAAATATTTCTCTTTGATAGGCCTTTGGGGGTCTTAAGTACTTTTGCACAGTAATATTACTCATGAAGCAGTGCCATTTTAACACTAAGATAATTCATCAAATTAAATTTGCATTTTTCTATTTTAAACCTTACTTCAAAAGACTTTATTGGAGGAAGAAGTTTTCCTCTTGGTATAACAGGACAACAAAGTATGACGGAAGTTCACTGCTTGGACCACCATAGTGATATTGCACAAGATTATCTGAGTCACACAAAGGTGTTTGCAATGTCTAAGACAACACCCAAGGGTGGTCAGGGCATCCAGAGCTACAAGCAGCAATGTTAGGGGGCCATGTCATTAATGTTGAGATCAGGCACATGACCGGCATGTAAGGGTACTATTAACATACACTACTCACCAGTCTGCTAATCATTATTTCTGATGAAATAACTTTCTGGTAAAAATTTTATACCCAAGAAAATATAAATTTTAAATTATCACCACATGCCTAATCTAATATTAAAAAGTATGCTTTGGGGTATTTAGTAAATAAGTGATGTTAAGGGAGCGAATGGGTGCTAATCTATCACACAATCAACTGGGTACAAACCAAAGCACCATATATATGGTTCCCTTGAGCTATGACAGGAATAATCCCTGAGCACAGAGGCAGAAGCACACATCTAGTACAGGCAGGTGTGGCAAAACTAACAAAAACAAATTAACAAAAAAAAAAAAAAAAAAGAGCATTTTGTAAACTAGTAACTTCAAAAAAATTATCTGGCTCACTGAAAAGAACCTTTAATATGTCACTTTAACTATAAAAATATTACTTTCCTCATTTATTATAAAGCATTCACTATTAAATTGAAATCTGTTTGGGTTGGAAATAATTTTTGTATATTTGGTTCCAAGCAATAGCATCTACACTACTAAATATAGTGTTTTCTCAATGTGTTCTTTGCTAACATGGGCAATAACTTTACCATGTCTTGTGGCTATTGTTTCAGTATAATTGAATTCTTAGAAGATTTCATTTGCCTGAAAACATTTCAATAACACAATATGAACAACTCAATTATAATCAGCCAATTCAGTGAATTGAGAGCTGAATAAATACTAGGATCTACCTATGAATTACACCATGTTTTCCCATTTTCCATTTTTAATGCTTCTGTCCATCAAGAAACTTAAAAGGGTTGTGACTTGCGCTCTCTCTTCAATTTTTCCATCACAAATATTATTTTACCAATTCATTTTATTAGTTACATCTGTTTAATCAGCCTTTGTACTGGAATGCTGAATTAATAATATAAAGAGCTACTTCAATATCACTTACATGAAATAGTACACTTACAAAAGTTTTACCCAAAACAGAATTTGTTGCCAATATGCTAATTTTTCCCTTCAAAAAAAATTATTGAACAGCAGTTTCTTTAGATTTAGACAATTGTAACATTGTTATTACTCTGTTATGTCAGAACTGGTAGTTACTATAACAACTTGGAACACTTCTAAATTCATTACAATCTGTTGTTGTCCATTAGCTTATTTCCATCCTAGCTCATTTATTGTCTTAACCTCCTTGCTTCCAAAAATAAAAACTGAGTTCTCCTATCTACTAACTCAGCCAATCACAACTTTTCTGCCTATTCAATCCTTACAAATTGTCTAGATAAAATGTTATTATTCTGGGGTGGAGCAATATAACAGTGGCTAGGGCATTGGCTTTAAATTAGGCCAACACAGAACAGATTCCTGATGTCCCATATATACCCAAGTCCACCATCCTTAACACAGAGTGAGGATGAAATACTGAGAATATAGCCAGGAGTGACACCTCTCACCGCTCACCCCCCGCCCAAAAAAAAAAAAACTATTATTTATTTTCAATACCACAACTCCAAATCTGTCACACAATCCAGTCAATCCAATGTTAGATTATATTCTAGTACCGAAAAACAATCTTTCACTTTTTCTCTTTTGGAAGACCAGTCTCTTCTTTGTTGGTCAGTCTGTCTCTTTCTACTCTTCATTTAAGCCAATGTTCATTTTTCACATCATGCCATCCTTAGAGGTCTATCAAGATGAATGTCAAATCATGTGACTCCACTTAAAATCCTGCAAACCGGGGCCCAGGAGATAGCATGGAGGTAAGGCATTTGCCTTTCATGCAAAAGGTCATCAGTTCGAATCCCGGTGCCCCATATGGTCCCCTGTGCCTGCCAGGAGAAATTTCTGAGCATGAAGCCAGGAGTAACCCCTGAGCACTGCCAGGTGTGACCCAAAAACCAAAAAAAAAAAAAAAAAAAAATCCTGCAAACCCTTGAAGCCCTAAAACAATAGTATTATTCACCCCACCCAATGGTACCAAGACCAGACAATATTCATTTGGTGGAAATAAAAAATGATTAGACTTGAATACCAAATCCAAAGTCAACGACAACAGAATTGAAATCCAATCTACAACAAGCTGTACAAGTGGGGAACAGTTCCACTAGCATTACGGGGCGGGTAAAGGAGGGAGATATGGGATGCATGCTGGAAACAGGGATGGAGGGAGGATAACTCTGGTGGTGGGAATGCCCTCATTCATTGTCACCATGTGCCTTAAATATTACTGTGAAAGATTTGTAATTCAATTTTACCACAATAAAAATTAAAAAAACGCAATAGTGTTGTGTATTAGTAATAGTATTTTTTACATTTATATGTAATCAGGGTTTTTTATAGCACTAATAAATACTATATTTAACTTCATTTTATTTTATTTCTTTCCATAAAGTATAAGTTAACTTAGTGCAAGGATTAAATCATGCCCTAGAATAGTGACTATATAGGTTATATAAATACTTGGGAGTAAATAATGCTAGTAATAGAAGTAAGTCCCTATATATTCCTATATATTAAGGGCAAAGATTAACTCATGCCCCTATAATACTGATTGGAACAAAGGTTATCATATAAATATTTGGGTTTAAATAATGAGAACACTACTAATAGATAATTACACATAACAAATTCTTATATTCATCACAGTACTTTTGATTTGCTATCATAATTTTTGAGGAAAGATTAAAGTGCATCTAAAAGGAATAAACTTCAAAAAACAAGAGCTCAGAAAAATAAAAACCAGTGATGCTTACTAGAGTAAGAAAATGTATTTAGCTAAAAAATAAATGAAAAACTGTCCTAATTAACATGGAAGGTCAGTTAAAATGGGAATGACATGCAATTTTCATTCACTCTACAGACTTTAATCAACTTTAGAATTGTCATAAGCATATAAATCAGGTTGTATTTTAAACACAATAAAACTCTTTCTTAATGTGAAAAAAGGGCATGTTTTTTTGCTATTTAACAACTTGAGACAAGAACTAAGATTTAGAATAAATCATGGACACATTACACTTTTGACAAAGCTCAGCAGCTTGACAAATCTTTATGGAAGTAGAATGGATTATACATAGTAAAGTGAATACACATGACTTAAACAGTAATTTATGTTAAGAAATTTTAAGGGTTATTTAGTACAGAACATCAAAAATAAGATAAAACATAACAGGATGTGGTTCTAACAAGACTGAGTATTTCTATTGAAGCAAACTTCTAAATGATGACAAATATATGCTGTCATTTGCAGCATAACTTAGAAAAGAAAAAGAGAAATCATACATATGAAATACTATTAAGATATTTTTAGAAGATATGTTCTGTAACATACGACAATGCGTATATGATACCCATACCAAAATTAGCTGAGAAATAACACTAACATATTATGTCACCAAAAGGGGGGATGATTCATATGGTATATGGTCATGATTTTACACATACATACACAGAGAGTGAGTGGTATATTCACATGCAATGCCAAATAGACATTTATATAAGGATAAAAATAACATTGAAATAGTGATGCTATTTTTCTCTTGGTTATGAATCTGGTGAGTTTTTCATACCTTCTACGTGAGTTCTGTATACTATATATAAACTGTACTATATATACAGTATACTATATATAAACTGCTTTAACATCAAACAAAAATTAGAAAATTAACAAATTTCCTGCTGAAATTCATGAGGAAGTCTTCAGAAAAATCATTTTTCAGAATCTGAAAAAGATATTTTAATTCTAAGTAGTTAATCCATAAGTAGAATTCCCCTTTCAAAATCACAAAAAATATATCATGTGAAGAATGCTACATATTTGGAAATGATTAATATATTTTACTTTGGAAAAAGCTTCACAGAGCAACTCTGCTATTTCCAATATCATGTATTTTTTCTTTTAAAATATTGTTTTTGCTATACCCATTCAGTATAACTATTATACCATGTAAATTAAAATAAGATTGAAAGTAATAAAAAGGGCTGCTCTCCTGAATGATGCAGCCAAGAAGATGACAGCAAACATAATCTCTTCAGGGCCCAACGCCATGTAAGCTGTCCCCGCCCAATAAGGGTGGAGCCAGAGGAGAACTGCCACTCCAAGGCTGCATGTATTTTCTAACCCATAAACCACACCGCAGTACATAGTAAAAACCACACTACAAGCATGACAATGGTGAAATAATGATAGACAGCCCCATGTAGAGAGAATGAAGATGGCAGCTCTGATGGCCCGAAAAATACCAACCAGCTAGGTATCCTCTCAGATAAAGTGTTTAGACAATAAATATGAAGGATGTTCATAAAGCTCAAAGAAAGCATAGATCGGGTTGAATGGAACACAAATATGAATCAAGAGAATATGAAGATAGAAATCAGAAAACTTCAAACTGAAATAACAGGTCTGAAAATCTCAGTAGATGAAATGAAAACCTCAATGGAAAGCCTCTCCAACAGAATAACAGCAGCTGAGGACAGAATGAGTGAGCCAGAAGATGAGATACAGAACAACTCCATACAGCAGAAAAGATTAAAAAGGAACCTTAAAGAAAATGATCAAACAATGGATAAACTACTCAATGAATGTGAACAGATGAAATTAGAAGTCTTTGATACTCAACAGAAACAACATAGGAATCATTGGAGTCCCAGAGACCCAGAAAGAGAATAATAAGAGGAGTTGGAGGAAGAGTGAGAAGAGAAAGAGGAGAAAAAAGAAGGGTGGAGAGAAGCAGAAGAAGTAGAAGAAGAAAAAGAAGAAGAAGAAGAAGAAGGAGGAGGAGGAGGAGGAGAAGAAGAAGAAGAAGGAGGAGGAGGAGGAGGAGGAGGAG
>PVKC010047601.1:0-11070 GCA_004027635.1 Crocidura indochinensis | reverse complement strand
TTTGCTCATGAAAGGAGAGAGAGTCAATGCAGACTGCTGCTGTGTGATCTGTTGGAGAAGATGACCGTTACTTGGCAATGGCATGTTTATACAAGACAACAGGCCCAGTTACACTTCACTTTCCACATTTCATCTCTACAAATCAACAAAAAACATGGTTACCTTCAGACATCTCATTTAATAAACATCACTGTAAAGTTAGCACTATGTAGAAATCTAACCTAAATGAGTTATTCTATCTCATGCTTCCTTGGCATTTATTTTTACTAAGCCACTGATCTTTCAGTTCTTTCAAAAAGGAAGCAATGCTTGCTTTAAAATTTATTTCTCTGGATTAGGAACAATTGCACACCAGATAGGGCATTTGCCTTGTATGCAATCGATCTGAGTTAAACCCGGGCATCCCTCTAAACCTGCCAGGAGTAATTTCTGAGCTCAGAGCCAGGAATAATCCCTGAGCACCATCAGGTGTGGCCCAGATCCTCCTCCCACCAATAAAAAATATTTCTCTGAAAAAGAAAATAAACTGTAACAGGAATTATGTTATTTATGGCTAAGAGTTTCAAGTGATTTTTTAAATATTTGTATATTTTCATTGCATGTATATTCTCATATATTTTTCCTATTTTATTTTTTATATTATTATTATTATAATTATTTTGGTTTTGTGGCCCCACCCAATGACACTCAGGGGTTACTCCTGGCTATGTGCTCAGAAATTACTCCTGGCTGGGGGTACCATATGGGACAACGGGAACCGAGGCCCACCCTAGGTCAGCCACATGCAAGATAAATACCCTCCCTACTGCTGTGCCACTGCTTGGACTCCTGTTTTTCCTATTTTAGAGTTTCACAGATCAAACAAACACTAACCTTTTAGATTGCTTTTTTTTTATTGACTTTATTTATAAGGTCAAGTAGACTATCGTAAAATTATTTTTTTATTTTGTTTTTTGTGTGGTTTTTGGGTCACACCCAGCAGTGCTCAGGGGTTACTCCTGGCTCCATGCTCAAAAATTGCTCCTGGCGGGCACGGGGGACCATAGGACCATATGGGGCACCGGGATTCGAACCGATGACCTTTTGCATGAAAGGCAAACGCCTTACCTCCATGCTATCTCCTGGGCCCCGTAAAATTAATTTTTAATTAAGTCAGGGCAAAAATGCTACAATTGTCCACTTTCATACAGAGTGATAACTGAAGTGGATATCACAAATTAAGAAAAAAATTGTATACTTATTTCATGTGAATAGACATTTAAAGGTAAACATACAATGATCTCAAAATTCCCTTAATTCTTTCATTTTTGGTTGTTTTTGGTTTGGTGGCACTCAGGGGTTACTCTTGGCTCTCTATTCAGAGATTACTCCTGGTGGTGCCCGAGGAACCATATGGGATGCTAGAGATCAAACCCAAGTTGATCATGTACAAGGCAAACATCCTCCCTTCTGTGTTATCACTCTGACCCTAAATTTTCTATTTTTTGTGTCTCTCAGTTTTGAGAATGCTTTAAAACTATATCCTATTCAATAATGTGAACTATATACACAGATGCAGTGAAGCCATTGCATTTGGCATGAAATATTAAATATGAAGAATTTACTTTTATTTCCAGTCTAGCTTCTTTATCGTGTTTTGTACTTAGCTATTAGACTAAAAAATGACTAGGTGTTATTGATCTAAAGAACTCCATAGCCTCTCTCAGATGAAAATAAAACATGTCATGACCTCCTACTTATTAAAAATTAACACTGTCTTTTTCACATTTATTTTCATAATTGGGAAAGTGTATTTGCCTTCACAAATGAAGGTTTCATAATTGAGAATATTTGCCTGCCATGGGATTGTCTGTTTGATCATGGCTGGTGAGGTAGGAGTGGATGCTCTAAAAACAAGGTCAGAATGATCAACATCTTTAATACATTTCTAAAGGACAAACTTTAAACAGTGGTGTTTATGGACTGACGATGATTAGCTCTCAAATCTAAGCCAGTTATTCTTAGATACTAAAATATCCTGAATCCCTTTCTATCTTCTCGCCTACTTCATGTCCTTTTGCACATTTAATCCTTTCATTTCTCCATCTATCAAGTCTCTTCTGGTCCCTATGTGGCTGGGAATTGTATTTTATTTCAGTCTTTCTCTTCAAATAACTCATCTTTTGCTCTTTTCAACATAGGTGTATTAACATGATACTAATGAAATTTTCAACATTTTGTGTGATTAGACCTTAGGGAGGAGTGACTCAAGCTCATTAATTTCTTGGTGTCTGGCATGGGGCCATCTTTATGTCTTGAAATAGCAAAGTGCAGAAAACTCCGTATGTGCACACGTGCACGTGCGTGTGTGTGTGTGTGTGTGTGTGTATATGTGTGAGTGTGTGTGTGTGTGTGAGAGAGAGAGAGAGAGAGAGAAAGAAACAGACAGACAGATAGACAGAGACTGACAAAGACCAACAGAGAGACAGATAGCAGGGGCAGAGAGCACATTCATGAGAAAGCCCAAAAAGTAAAACATCAGAGCCAGAACTTAGGAAAAACGAACCTTCTGCATTTCTTTGCCATCACATCCAGATTGTCTTGAAGCAAATGCTCCAGTTAAACTCCAGATCATGCCTGACTATGCATAACCACAGACAAGCTCTGCTCAAGTTGATCCCCATCTTTTGGAAAGCATAAACCACCCGCCTTGGTTAGAAGCTCAAATGCTTTCCCAGCAGGAGCAAGAAAACATGAGTCTGCTTTGATCCAGCTGACAAAACGAGCCATTCAGACAAGATGCTCCTGTCAAACTCGTTTACTTCCCAGCTCAAAGAGGTTCTTTGAAGAAATATGCTCAAAGAGAAACAGGTACTTATATTATTTGCAAACAAATACACACACACACAAAATCAATCTTTTTTTTTTATTTATTGTAGGTGGAAAATCAGGAGCTGGGAGACCTAATGTGATTGTTGTCCTATGGCGGAAAATGCTGGAAGCCCATGTGAGTTTGGAAGGCTTGCTGGTGAACCCCTTTTACCTGAACTTTCTACACAGCTCAAGGTAAGGACTTCATCATTGTCAACTTGAAGGAAAATTAGAAAGTAATAAAAGCAGGGGGGCCGGGCGGTGGCACTGGAGATAAGGTGCCTACCTTGCCTGCACTAACCTAGGACGGACCACGGTTCAATCCCCCAGTTCCCCATATGGTCCCCTGTGCCTGCCAGGAGCGACTTCTGAGCGAATAGCCAGGAGTAACTCCTGAGCGTTACCGGGTGTGGCCCAAAAACCAAAATAAAAAAAAAAAGTAATAAAAGCAGTGATAGAGGTCAGAGAGACAAACTGGATGTAAGGTGTTTGCCTTACATGCAGAATTTTGGTGGTTCGAATCCCGGTATCCCATATGGTCCCCTGAGCCTGCCAGGAGCAATTTCTGAACATAGAGCTAGGAGTTACCCCTGAGTGCTGCCGGATGTGACCCAAAAAAATGCAAAAAAAAAAGTAGTGATAATCTTGGAAAATCTTTCTTATAGACCCAAGGTTTTGTTTCTTGCCCCCCCCCATTCCCCAAATAACCTTAATGAATGAATTTGTATAGCGATTTCCATTGTATCCCTACAAGAGCAGAACTTTGTTGGTTTGGTCTTGCCAAACCCCAGATGTGCTCAGGGACCATCGGTGATGACAGAGATGGAATCTGAGTGAACTGTGTGCAAAGCAAGTGCCCTACCCACTATACTATCTCTCTGACCTAAGAAGAGTCTCGTCTTGCTTTTTTTGGCCACACCCAGTAATGCTCAGAGGTTACTCCTGACTATGCGCTCAGAAATTGCTCCCGACTTGAGAGACCATATGAGACACAGGGGGATCAAACCACGATTTATCCAAGATTAGCACGTGCAAGGCAAACACCCTACCACTTGCATCATAGCTCCAGCTCATCTTGGTGACCAGGAGGAAAGTTCCAATGTTGACATCCCTGTGAGCTGTTGAGTAAAGAATCGCTGTGTGCTGGGTATTTCCCACATACCCCATGCCGTCTTTGTGGCTCTGATGCTCCAGGTGTAGTCTGGATAAGGGCTGGTCTAGTGTCATCCTCTCTAATGCCAACCGTTCACTTCATACATGGGGAAATACAATTCATGCAGGGCCGGCCTCAATTGCACAATCCTTCAAAGTCTCCTCCTCACTATTTCATCTTCAGATCCAAACATACCTAGATTGACCCGCACAGTCTCACTGCCCATGCCAAGAACTCTCAAATTCAAGGGCCAGTGTGGTTAGGTGGGATGGTTAGTTTAAGCCATCTTGACCCTGGAAAAGGCGGGCATAGAATTTACTGAAATCTTAAAAATAAATGATGAAATGGTTACTTTTATCATTATTCAGACACAGCCACCCTCTTAATTTACTAATAAATATTTTTGACATTTCTTCTTATATTAATAGCAACCATCTAAGGACATTGGCAGGGACACAATGCTCTGACCCTGAAATGTTGCTCCTTAGAATCTGAAACATTCCTGGGCTTCATTCACACCCATTAGTAGTTTGCTGTGATAGAATCATCCTAAGTCTTTTTGTTAGTGCAATAGGAAGAGGAAACAGACTCAAAATCAGAAAGCAGGTTGTGTTGGGAGCAGTGTTAGCAAGTGAAGTCTGAGTTGATCACACGCACGCGCGCGCATACACACACACACACACACACACACACACACACACACCAAGTGTGGCGTGTCGCCTTCTATATATAATCAAGACCTTATGTCGTTGGCTAGGAAGCACTTGTAAGATTATGAGGTAAAGGAGTGATGATCGATTGGAGAAAAAGAAGCAACTGTGGAGGCCAGACCCTTGACAGCACAGCTCCCTCCACCCAGGCAGGCAGTCAGCTGAATAATGCAAAAGTGAGATTCTCCCTAGTGTTTCAACTTGCATTGTTTTTGCAGAGAAAATTTTTGTTCGCCTTCGAAGCCATGTCCCCTCGACTTGTCATGATATGCTGTCTCTCAACCCATCAGAATGGCATTCAATGTTGCAGAGCTGCGCAGCCAGAGAACTTTCAAAAGTCAGAACCCATTTGCCGAACAGCCCTTGTAGAAAATGTATTCTGTTCTCGGCAGGATTTTCCTTCAGTTCTTTCCACTGAGAAGTTTACTGATTTCTCCCAGTGGAATCTGCTGGAATTTATCGGTTCATGGTTGGCAGTCACAGATTAAGGTAAATGTCGATCCGTAATGACCCTCTGCATGTTAGTATTGCAGTAAAGCTGGGCTTTTATGTCAAAGATATCGGAGAGGGAGCTATTACACATGACAGAGGTGATCAAGGGACTCCAGACCAAGGCAAGCATTATTAAATATTGACTAGTTCTGTGATTTATGTAGAGCTGGAGGAAAAAAGTGACTTTTTAACCATTATATATTCTTCAGCAACGAAAACCAGCCATTTATCTCCCAGCTGGTAATAAAGAACAGAGTGCCTACATATTTTAGTAGTGGGGAAACCGGGTCTTACAAATGAGGTGAACTCCTTCGCAAGAGCATTTCAATGTGTTAATTGCCAAAAGCAAAGCACACAACTTAAAAAAGCAATGACAAGATTCGACTCCCAGAGTTTTGCCCATGTGTACACAAGTCTGGGACAGAAAACAGTGAAGAGGGAAGTGAAGGAGAAATTTACTGGAACAGTCTTCAGAGAGTTTGTTTGACTCTTGAGGTCACTCTTGCTGGAACTCTGCTGAACCTGGCCAAGGTAAAGGTTTCCAATATTGGCTTGTCCTAGTGTTCATCAGCCAACCGGGGGTTGTTTTCACTGTGGGCAACAAAGACCATGTGGCTCTGCAGGCCATGAATGGTACATTCATTTATTGCTCAGACTTATTTAAGGTATCAGCTTAAATAAAGTTGATATCTTGTACAATGCTCATAGACTTGTCTAATGGCTAATTGGTTGTTTTCTGTACAAAACAAACAACTGGATTTGATTCCTTGTGACAGTTACTGAAGAGGCAGTGGATGAACACTATAGCTGAGAAAAGTCTGCCAGAGGGAAGAGGCTTCCACAGCCTTGAAGTGAGCATGTCTGTCTGCCCCACATCAACACTTTGCAGTATAGGCCTGGGGCCTGGCTCCTCTAGAAACACATGTAGGGCACTGTGTAACTCCCTTAGAGTTGGGACTACTCACTTTTCAAAATGGACACAACACAAAAGCAGCAACAACACATTCCAAAATTATGATTTCTTCTCAAGAAACTGGTCAGCTTTATAGTCTCACAAACCAGATGCAAAATTCAAACATTTCTAAGTGTCATTCTTGTTTGGCGGTCAGCAAGGAAACTGGTGCTAATATTTTAGACTTTTAGAAATATGTTATGTCTTCAAGCCCATGTGTGTCTTTGCACTACTCACACATACAAATATCTGTATATTTGTATATTTCCGTAAACATATATATTTTTCTTCCCACATATGCAACCTCTTACACAAATGATACCAACCCATACACTCTATTTTGATTTATGATTCAGGGCTATGTAATTTCAGAGCTTATCCTATCAGCTCTAGACAACCTTTCTTCATCTTGGACATATCTTAGCACTTGACTGTGTTCACTCAAAGACTATTAACTAACTTCATATCTCTAGTAAGAAATATTTGTTTCCACTGCTTTTCCAGAGTTAAGAGGAGCCACTGAGTCACACCCTTTTCCAAGTTCAACAGCTTGAACAACAGCCTCAGACAGACTTGCTAGGATGATGGAAATTGGCTCTGTCTCCTTACAGGATCTTATCTTGATCATCAGTTTCAGGATGTGATGTGGAAGTGTTAGGAGACATGAGAAAATGAACCCCACTGTGTACAAGTTCCTGTAAGCTCAGCCCCATCCTAGTTGGTTTGTTAAAGGTTAAGTCGCAGGCCTTCTTTCTTGAGTGTCCACTTTCCTGTTAGGAGTTACATGAATCTTATGTAAGAATATTGGGATCATTTCTTGGATTGTGTCTTCGGCCCATATTTTTACTGAGTTTTAGGGGTGCTGTATTTCAACAACAAAGTATGGCAGTGTTATTGTTTTAGTGTAACTCTTGAATGCTTTTTATTTAACTACACTTGGATTTAATACATTTAGATTTTATAAATGTAACATGTATTTTTCCAGAAAATATACCTTTGGTTCAAAAGCCACTGATTATGGGATTCATTTTCCCCACTACCTTGAATTGCCATATTCAAAATGTATTAAATATTTACATTATAAATATTCCTGAAACAGTCTAAATCATGTACATTTTCACTATAATAGAGTTCTAAACTAAATTGTCGTGTCTGATGAGCAAAGATCACCTCATTAGTTTTATGTTTAAAATTTTCCATCAATTTTTCCTTATTTTCCTTTAGAATTATATTAATAAACAGAGAAATAGAAGTCCTTATATTCTCTCTATAAGGAAAAGAATCCATATTTAGATTAATTTAGGTAGAATAAATAGCTCTGTGAGGTGGACTTCTGTATAAGATTATACATTCAGTCTGTATGATTTGTCTCTTATGAGAGCATTTGTTTGCTTCTTATAGATCTTGCATTTTTAATTAAATGTATTGTTACTCTAGATTTACATCTAACTATGGTAATTATAACTATAAATTTTATGCATTAATAATACAGTAACTTAAAATAACCACTTTAAGAATGAGCCACAGGGGCCAGAGAGATAGCATTGAGGTAAAGCGTTTGCCTTGCATGCAGAAGGTCATTGGTTCAAAACCCAGCATCCCATGTGGTCCACCGAGCCTGCCAGGAGCAATTTTTGAGCCAGGAGCTCAGGAGCCAGGAGTAAACACTGAGCGCTGCTGGGTGTAACCCCAACCCCCTTCCCCCAAAAAAAGAATGAACGGCAGAGTCCTGTGCTCAGAAAAACACCTCTATTGGGGTGCCTTCTCACCCCACAAGCAACCTATGTGCTTTTAGGGTTGCTAAAATTTGTCTCTGTAAAGCACAGACATTTTTAGGAGGTGGAAAATGATTATTTGGTTCAAGAGTCTGTGGATTTGTTTTTGATCAAAGCTTATGATGTCAGAATATGGCACAAAAAGCATCAGATTAATATTTTCAAAGGATAGGGCAGTTGCCTTCCATGTGGCTCGCCCGAATTCAATCCTCAGGCCCCCAGATGATCCCCTGGATCTAATCAAGAGTGATCCCTAAAAACAGAAACAGGAGTAACTCCTGTACACAAAGGGTGTGATCCTCAAACAAAACAACAGGCACAAAATAGAGGAATTTCAGGTTCCCTGCCCCATAGAACTGGCCAAAGAATAAGACTACACCATTCTTGGGTGTGAGAGACTAGAAAGAAAACAGGAAGATGGGGTGGCAAGTAGAATTCAGCTAGTTGCTGGGGGGGGAACCCCATCATCTTAGACTCTTAGCTCTTAGTTCTTAGTAAGAGAGATGGTCAACAGTGTCAATGTACAGGCATAACAATGGTTGCAAACTCAGCTCCAAGACTAACAGAATAGACCAGGTCAGATCAATAACAGTGGACGTCTTGAGCCTTTTGCCCAACCCCTGTAGGGAGACAGGTGACAGATAAATGTTATGCCTCCTTATGATGCACTCCAGAAAAGGAAGACCAGCACGGAGTTCTGAAGGCTTCAGCCTCCTCTTCAAACTCCATCCAATGAGGAGCACCTTGTGTGTAGGTGCTGGATCTAGGCCTGAAATGAGTGTTTTGCCTAATGGCTCTTCCGGTTGCCCTCAGTAAGAGTGGTTCTTGTCTCTGTCTCTGTGGGTTCTCAAATAGCTTCCATGCTAAGGAGCAGTTTGGGGAAAGTTGCCCACAAAACATGACAAGGGCTTGACTTTTGCACTAAAAAGAAAGGTGGGCACCGAGGAATACAGATGGAAAGAGCAGAGAGCCTGATAGTAACCTTTGGCCTGAGGTGAAGCTTTTTTGAATCTGTTTTTTTTTTTGGGGGGGGGGGGCACATCTGGTGACGCTCAGAGGTTCCTCCTGGATATGTGTTTAGAAATCACTCCTGGCTTGGGGGACCATGTGGTCTGTCCTAGACTAACACAGGCAAGGCAAATGCCTTACCGCTTGTACCACCGCTCTGGCCCCTGTCTTTATTATTTTTTAATTAGTATTTATTTTAGCAGTACAAATATGTTTGTAGTTGGGTTTCAGTCATAAAAAGTATACACACTCCTTTTCTAGTGCAGCCTTCCCACTACCAATGCCTCTCATTTCCCTCCTTTCCCACCTCCTGCCTGTCTTAGAGATGGGAATTAATTTGAACATCTTTAGCAGGTCTGTGAAAATAGGGGCTAAAGTGATAGCACAGAGGGAGGGACATTGCCTTGCAAGCAGCCAACCTGGGTTGAATCCCTAGCAACCTATATGGCCCTTTGAGCCTGCCAAGTGTAACTGCTGAGCATAGAACCAAGAGTGACCCCTAAGCACCGCCAGATGTGGTCCAAAATCAAACAAAAAATAGTGTGAAAATAGTGTGGGGCAAGAATGTCTATAGTGGACATATAGTGGGTTTGATAGCACCTATACTTGAAAGATTATCTCATGACAAAATTGCTTGAGGACATTTCAAAAAAGAAGATTTTAACTGCCGATCTGATCAAATCCTCTGAATTTCAAGAAGGAAAATAGTATTATGGAGTTGGGGGTTGGAGGGAACTCTCCCTAAATCCTTGTGGATGGTTCTAGAAATCGCAGCCTCTCTCCTCCTCCTTTCTCCTGTCCTCTCCTTTCAGTCCTGCTCTGTGGTTGGAGACATTACCTTGCCTCTTGAGCTGTCATTGTGGGGCTTGGGCAGAGTTGAATCCTTCCTTCTCCTGCTTGTTAAGCGAACTGGGATGTGATGGGCTTTGCTTGATGATCTGGTAGATTGCTCTGTGCCTAGTGTCAAAGGCAAAGTGCCCGGGATGCTAATTGCTGCCTGTTTTGTGCCCTGTTAACTCCTCTGCTCTGCAAAACAGGATCCAGCAGAGTTTTCATCTTAAATGCCGTTTCCTGCTAATCCTCTACTGGGTGTAGTGGCATGGGATAAGGATCTTTATCTGAGAAGGAGGGATCTTGGGATCAATGGAGAAAAGAAGGTAAAATCATGGAAATTATCCTGGGGCCTCAACTGCAATGGGAGATGCCTTAGTTAAAACGAAAACCACATGAAGCAACTTGATTCACTTGTATGGCTGAAATGGAATCATTTTATTGATCACTGAACATTTATCTTCCTGAATATTGACAAGTATAAGACACTGACTTTAGAATTCTTTCTAGGGTGAGCACCTTCAACCCAAAACTTTGAGAAAAGAAGGAAAGAGAAAGAATGCAAAGAACAAAATGGGAAGAAAGAAAAAGACTTGTTAAAATTGTGGTTTTATAAATTAGCAACTTGCAAATGCTTTCTTCACTTATATTAATTAATGGCTCTGCTGAAGATATGCCTTTTCTAATCCTTTTAAAAAATTAAAGATAGGATTTTGGAAGGAATATAATGTAAGCCTATGTATTACACATATGGGGCTGATAGTTCATAGTTGTAATCTCTGGGTGATTACATCAGGAACAGGTTATCTTCCTGTTTTTCCCTTTTTCTATTAACATATTTAATTGAATTTTCTCAGGGTATATCTTTCTTAGACTAAACAGATCTATATTTACAGTTCATCTTGACCCTAACCCTAATCCTAACAACACTTCAAAAAGATGCTAAAGATGTTAACAAGAACAGTCTTTGATGTGGAAGTAGGAGTAACCCCAGCTACAGGACTGAATGTGTGTCCAGTGACTGAATTAATCCAGGGGCATCTTTCTAGGGATTTTTTGGAAATGACTCAGGCCATCTTCTCAGGCTTCCTGCTTCTGTGTTTCTCCTTCTGCTGGTCCTGACTACAGAGACAAGACCAAGGCTGTGCTGGAGAAGCCTGACCCCAGCCCCTTTTCATCTTCCTTCCTTCCTTTCCTTCCTTCCTTCCTTCCTTCCTTCCTTCCTTCCTTCCTTCCTTCCTTCCTTCCTTCCTTCCTTCCTTCCTTCCTTCCTTCCTTCCTTCCTCCCTCCCTCCCTCC
>PVKC010047600.1:0-11040 GCA_004027635.1 Crocidura indochinensis | reverse complement strand
CTTCTCTTTCCACTAATCCCCATTCTCAAACCACTCAGGGTCGATAGCTCCTAAGAGAAAATTTATATAGATTTATAGAATATCATATATTTTTATCCACTTTTCATTATACAATATAGATTGTTAAATAGATATCATAAGTGTTCATCTGTTTACAATATACAGAGTGTCTATGTTGTATCATTCCCTTCCCCCTTTGGGTCACCACCTTGCAGGCTCATTTTTGTTCTTTAATCTCAACCCCACTGTCTATTATCCCACATGTAACCACTTTTACCCTAAGCTCTTCACTCCTTTTGAAGCAGATTATTATCCTCTCTCAAGCTACTGCCAAGCCATCCCCTCCCCCAATAAATAGACTCTCAGCTTGAGAAGAAACCAAAACTCTGTTCCTATCAATCTACTATCAACTGACTCCTATCCTCCAACTTCATTCACTGGGTACCTGTGCTTGCTACCATATCAGTTTCCAAGACGCCCCCATAAAAAGACATTTTCTGATATGGGAGTGCAGGGAGTTGTTTACAGACTCCAGATGGCCAAATCACAGACCAAAGTAGTGTTCTGGAAACAACAACCTACACCACCCCCGGGACTATTTCTAAAATATAAAAGGGACATGTGTATCTCCTTTGTATATCTTAGATGTATTCCTTGAATATCTATGACTCTTTTTTTGAATATCCTCCTATATAGTGACAATTTTGCCCACTTGTTTTTTGTTTGTTTGCTTGCTTTTTCTCCCTTTGAGATCTGTTCAATAATCAACACTGGTAGAAGAGTATCTCTTTATAGAATTCATGTTAGAACTAAGTTATAGGAAATGTTTGACATGATCCCTCAGTCCCCAGATGCACCAACAATACCTTGTGCCATTATTTCTCTTTTACATAAGCACATTAAAATGGGAAAATAATACATATTCAAACAAGTTCTTATCTAATAGACATGGGAACACAAGTTTTGTAGTGCAGTTAGGCCTTATACCCTGAACATTGGCATAATGATTTGGCTTAGGTCTCAGAAAAATGGGCATTCTCCATACACCTCTGAATAATGGATAGCATCTATGGAAACAACCAAAATTGTCTATAACATTACCAGGATACAAACCTCTACCAGGGAAGACCCTACCACTGCTCTGGCATTGACTTACTCCAAAGAGTATTTGCAACACCCAGCGACTTAGCAGCAACCTCTTCAGGGCAGTTCTTTCCGCTTCTACTGGTGAGGTGAAACTAGAGGATGTGTCACATCAATCTGACTTAGATGAAGGAAATGCACAGAATCCAGAATCTTTAAATACAGGAACCTGACACCAACAACAGTTAAAGTGCAGAAAAGTTTCAGCGGGACCATAGAAAATGACTCAGGGATTGAACAAACTGGTATGCCTGGAGCCCAGAGTCGGTCTTATGCCAATAAACTTCTGGTTGAGGCCTTCTTGTAATCAGGCCAAGGATTTTTTTTTCATTTTCCCCATATTTTGCTGGGCCTATGCAAATAATGGTGACTGCCACTTTCACACTTTACTAATGTATTTTTTTTAACACTTATCCTTTAAGAAAGAAAAACCTCAGCTTACTGAACTTAAAAAAAATAACTGTAGTAGAATGCCTGCTTCAAATTCAGGCAGGGAATGGGAAGGAGGGAGGAGAAGCATTGAGGGTGGGAATGTAACACTGGTGAAGGGGTGTTTGTGTTTGTGACTGAAACCTAACTACAATGCTGTTTGTAATCATGGTGCTTAAATAAAAAATTAATAAAAAAAGAAGAGGAATGCAAAATTTTATAATTAAAATACCTTAAATAAAAATAAATAAAATTTATAATTGACTTTCCCTAAAGTCTCCTCAAAATTTCACTTATTATATTGATATTACTTACAAAGTTAAGGATTTAAATGTAGCTGAAGCCCTTTCAGAGACAGACTTCGACCATACTGAGATTGCAATGTAGTAGGGCAGACTCTCACAACTGCCAAGCAAAACCCCTGAAAGGAGACTATCTATAGGCCAAGGCAGCAGCACCCTAGCTGGGGGAAGGGAGATGAGCATCTGTTAGAGCAAACATTTGCATGTCTTAACAGAGCACAACTTCTATGCTTTCCCCTGGTCACATTGATCACATGTCCCCTAGCCATAAAGGCCACATTCCCTTGCCCTAATAAACATGTTCTTTCAGTGACATAGTCATGTCCATAGACATGATATGCTGCACATACACATGACTCTTTAGTTTGTTTTATTTTCCTTTGTGAAGGTAAATCCCATTTTCGTTATTGGCTGTATAACTGTTTAAATACTGCTGACCCCATGTAATAAAGTGTTGTCTCACTGCAGTCACCAGGTTTTATTCCATAGACTGTTCTCAACTTTCTTAACCCACCTTAATCCAATCTGTATGAAGTCATGAAATCAAACAGGATCAGACATCACAGTCATCATTAACAATTAAAGAAATATAAAGAAATAAATGCTCAGATAAATGTTAAGAATGATTATTTTTTCAGTAGTGTTTACTTAATTTCCAAAATATCTTAGTAACTTATGAATATAAATTTTATTAAGTATAAGTTTCTTATATCATTTATATCAAATAGATACAACTATTTAATAGTAATTGGTCATATCATGTTCTATTTCATAGCATAACATTAAATTTTGATCTACTCTTTCACTGTTCTCGATAGGTCTACTTTATCTACTGAGACAATTTACTACCACATAATTTAGAACATCTAAATTGCATGTAATAAAATATTTACATTTTCCCACAGTCTCTTTAATGTTCTGCTAAATAAAATATAATATTGTTGTTTCAATAGCATATTTTACTATTAAACTAGGACTTAATTTTGTGCTAATAAAAATGATAATTTGGGGGCCTGGGAGATAGCATGGAGGTCAGGCATTTGCCTTTCATGCAAAAGGTCATTGGTTCGAATGTTGGTGCCCCATATGGTCCCCAGTGCCTGCCAGGAGCAATTTCTGAGCATGGAGCCAGGAGTAACCCCCAAGCACTGCCGGGTGTGACCCAAAAAACCAAAACAAAAAATAAATAAATAAATAAATAAAAATAAAAAAATTATAATGTATAGTTAACATTTGCCTTTAATGAAAATTAGCTTGGAAGTGTATTTTTGAAAGTTCAATAGTTACACCTAGCAATACTCATGCGCCATGCATTGCTGAATATACAAATCAAATCCTTGAAACATGAAAGTCATAAATGGCACTTAATTAAGCTAAATGCATCAATTTTATATTTTTGTTATTGAGTCATACCCAGAATACCTAGAGTAAAAAATTTAATTTTTCTCTTTCTGCTCAAGGATCACTTCTGGCAGGAATTAGAGACAATATGGGTTTCTTGTTTTTGTTTTGCTTTTGTTTTGTTTTTCGGGCCACACATGGTGATACTCAGAGGTTACTCCTGGCTATGCTCTCAGAAGTCGCTCCTGGCTTGGGGGACCATATGGGACTCTAGGGGATGGAACTTTACTCCGTCCTAGGCTAGCACAGGCAAGTCAGGCACCTTACCTCTAGTGCCACCACGATGGCCCCCATAATATGTGTTTTTTATGTTGAATGTTTTCCCTAGCAATTATATGCTTTAGTTATAGAATAAAATAAATGAAAAAGTAATACTTTATTAAAATACATAATTATCTATTGATTATTATTTTCCTTCTTTGGAAAACATGTTAATTTTTATTGTGATATATTTTTATTTTTGTATGATTTTTCTCAAATTTATACATGTTAAAAACAACATTACTTTTATAATTTATAACATATGTAAAATATTAGAAATTTATCATTTTTTCATAGAAACCCAATAACTTGTTTTTAATACATAATCTTAAATAACAAAACATTCCAAATAGCATGCAGGGATGCAGCTAACTTATTAGAGAATTTTCAGAAGTCAGGAATAGATGCATCATATTTTTACAATGGTCACCTTAAGTACTATTTTTGATTTTATTAGTCAAATAAAATGCAAACCTTTACTGAGTGTACTTATTACCACTCTAATACCATTTTATTATTTTATATATTCTGAAAGAAAATAGAAAAACATCATTATATCCATAAATGCTTTATAATTTTGCTGTCTTCCTAAAGCTTAAATATAGAAACTCTAGAGAGAGTTAAACTTAGCTCTTTAAACTATATATTTTTTAATTTTGTAGTATACTCAGTAATGCTCAGGAATTTCTTCTGACTCTGTGTTCAGGAACCAGGTCTGTTAAAAATGGTGGTGGATATTGAATTGGGAGTGACACTGTGTAAGGGATGTGCATTATTTTCCTGCATTATCTTTCCAGCTTAACTATTTTATTTTTAACTTACAATTAACCATTATTGTAGCACCAGAGTTCAGCAGAAAACCACTGTGGTTGGAAAAACCACCAGTCAGTAGAATAGAAGTCCTGGTCCTTGTCACCTTCTTGATTTATGAATATCAGCAAATGATCTTTCTCTCTTAATGACTGGACTTTTATCTTGTTATAACATTGAATATATATTCTTTCTTAAGCATGCATTTAGTTCCAGGTGCCTGGAAGAAACACTTATCAATAAATCAGGTTCCATTTTTATGTTTGATTAAAGATTTCTTGCTCATGTATCCTTATTTCCTTCATCACAGGGATGGGGGGTTGAATTGGCACGAACAAGTGGAGTGGAAATCTAGGATTGTGCTGAATTGATCCTTGATTGTAAAAGCAAAGTAAACTCCTGAGAGTCATGCATATTAAGGGAAATCTCAGCTACTGGAGTTACCAACCATGAATCTAGGAAACTGAATAGGGAATTTCTCTAGGAACACTGATCATCATGTTGACTTATTACATAGTGTATACATCAAGAGGGTAGACCAGTGGCAATGGAGGATTTAGAGTGTGTCAGTCATATTTTGAAGTACAATATGTGGTACCCAAAGGAGGGTATGTATGATAGAATTGATACACAATTTGTCAAAAATCCAGGAAGCTTATAGGATAGAAAATCTATTACCTAGGAGGCTGTTTAGTTTACTGGCAGTCCTATATCATGTTTTGTAGCCATTTAACGACCTAGATAATGAAGAGAATTCTTTTGAGACACAGAGATTGGAACCTCTGGAGACCAGAACTACTTTATTTCTTCACTTTCAAGTCCATATCCTCTTCATCCCCATTTGCAGTTTCTTAGGGACAAGAAATACCGTATAAATTAAATACATTTGGTTCATGACGTTACCAGCATTTGTAGTTTAAATATCTTGCATACAACCACAGATAAGGCAGGTTGTCTCTCTGAAAATCGCTCTGGCTCAAACAAACCTGTCTCCAGAAGAGTAGCTTTGTTCTTCGTGCTTCACATGCAGTAAGGGTACAGTGGTCAATGCTATCATAAAGGAATGGGAGCACTGTAGCAAGAAATGCCCAGCCCAACTTTGATTATCCAAGGATAGTCTCCTTCAGGGTTTTAGATTTAAAAGATGGTTTCACATTCCCTATGTTCCACCACAAAAAAAGACACCTACAAAGCTAGATTCAGAGGTGACCACTCACACTAGCAGCCCGAGGGAGGGGGGTAAAGATGGGGGATATGGGATGCATGCTGGGAACAGAGGTGGAGGGAAGACAACATTGGTGGTGGAAATGCCCCTGATTAAATGTCAATATATACCTAAAATACTACTGTGAAAGACTTTTAATCCACTTTGATCAAAATAAAACAACTATTAAAAGAAAAAAAGAAAGGAAAAATATATTTGCCTTAACACTGTTAGCTAATGTTACATCAACAGACACATGTAGCACCACCCATCATCACATGAGAGATACTGTAAACAGCATGTCAGAAAACTACGGATATCTGTGGGGGGTAAAAAGGATGAACCCTCATAGGAAGGAGTCATGTTTGAGTTGGTTATTTTTAACTATTACCATTATGATTTCTGGCTCTGGGATCGTTTCAACTAAATATCTATGGACTGAAGGAATAAGCCAGAATATTTATTTAAAGATAGAAAAGATTGTTAATGTTTTTCACTTATGGTTATCTAAAGAATTTATGACGAAGGAATTACTGTAATCTTCCTCAAACTGTTTTGCAAGGCTCCTGAAACTCTAAGAATCTGATACCATTTTTTCATCAATTTATAGCATTGCTATTAATTATGCTAGGTCCTATAAATTGGGAAAATCTACTAGGGTATATACAAGGCTTCTTATTCTTGTTCATTATTACCCCTTTTAAAAGGGACTGGGTAGTGATATGACCTTCACACATAAAGGAAAAAAATCACTACACAGTTCTTAGAAAATGCATCCAAAAATGAAATATACAAAAAAGGACTCATTCTATGTGAATGTTAATAACAATTTTATATATAAAAATTAATATAAATTCTATATATAAGTGCTTATTTCTAAATATTTGGATAGTTAAAATTGTTATATATTATTGGAAGTATTTGTTTATTACCTCTTACTTATTTGTTATTTATATATGTACATATGAATTAGATTAAAGATATAGAACACATATATGCAATAATTTGCATAGAAATATTTGACATTCAGCGTATGAACAATTTATAACTGGTTCTTCAAATAATTTACATGCGATTTTTATTTTCAAAATTGGAGAAACTAATATTTATAGAAAAGATTGAATTGATCACAATTGGAATCAAATGATGTTAGATAATAAAGGAAAGTCTTATGTAAGGAAGAAATCTAAGCTTATTGCATATTTAATTGAGCGTATTATTAAGTTGTTAGCAGTAGTTATTTGGGGGAGTATTTTCTGGGGGAAGCAAACATATATTCCCAGGGTTCATTTCCAGCTGTGCTCCTCCAGACTATGTTCATTATTAAGGACTGAAACCTGTTCAGTTACATGCAAGTAAAACATTACCTATGTGGCTTCAAGATCACGAGCTTTTTTACCAATTCATCCACAGCGTTTTTTACTTGCTTGTTCCTTAGAGTATAAATAAATGGGTTTAACATGGGTGAAATTGAAGTAGCCAATATTGATACTCCCTTATTAGTGGCCATTTCATTTTTTGCAGAAGGTTTAATATAGATAAATATACAGCTCCCATAAGTTACGGAAACCACAATAAAGTGGGAGGAACAGGTAGAAAATGCCTTGTTCTTTTGTTGAGCAGAGGGGAACCTAAGAATCGTGCGAATGATGCTTCCATAAGACCAAACTACAAAAGTGAGAGTCACTAGTAAGATAAATACAGAACAGAAAAGAATCAACTTCTCTAAGAACTCTGTATCAGAACATGAAATCTTCAGAAGAGGATTAACATCACAGGCAAAGTGGTCAATTTTAGAGTCACAGAATTCAAGTGTCACATCAAATCCAATTGGTGGAAACATGAGCAACAGTGTAATTATCCAACAGCCAGAGATAAGTTTTTTGCAGAAAGTGTGATTCATGATAGTCGTGTAATGAAGCGGTTTGCATATGGCTACATAACGATCATAGGACATAGTTGCCAGAAGAAAAAATTCCACGATTCCAAATAGGTCTGCAAAAAACATTTGGCATATGCAAGAGTTATAGGATATGGTCCTGTCACCTGTTGCAATACTGTACAAGAACCTAGGAATACAGGCAGAAGTGAATGCAATTTCTAAGAAGGAGAAGTTTTGCAGAAAATAGTACATTGCAGTTTGAAGATGGGAATCAACAATTGTGAGAATGATGATGGTCAGGTTTCCTACAATACTCAACATGTAGGTAATAAGTAGAAATATAAAAATAAATATATTCAGTTTTGGATCGTCTGTCAATCCTAAGAGGATAAAAGATGTTACTTGTGTATGATTTCTCATTGCTGGTTTGTAACTTCTTGATATCTATGTAAAATGGAGAGAGATGAGAGTAGAGAAAAGAACATCACTTTCCCTTGAATTTTGCTTAGAAATGTCAACTAATTTGCATATTATTTTACTTGAAGACTTCTTTTTATTATTGCATACTTTGGGGTAGATTCATGGCATTCAATGGGCTTAATTTCAGCATTATGTAAAAACTAATATAGAGATTTTGGAATCAGATACATGCATGTGTTTAAATATGTATAAAATATACACATTTGCATATTTGGCCAAAATTATTTTGATTACCTTAAACAATTAATTAACCAATTAACAAAAAAAGTTAAGCATTTAAGTGTCTTGTGTTTTACTTTTATTGACCAACTGAAGTTCTTCCCTCAGCACTACTTATAGTCCACTGAACTATGTCAGTAGAGATAAACTGAGTTTTCTTTATCTCCCTAAATAATTTGTTAGATGATTTATAATGCTGATGTTTTTCTGAGATATTTTTTATATTTTACACATAATTTACACATTTAAATAATTTTCCAATATAATTCAAATCTATAGCATTATATCTTTATACATTATATCTTAATATGTCTTTAGATATTTTAATTTGTTTTGTGCCACGTCTAGTGTTCTGAGGGGTGATTCCTAGCTATGATCTAAAATATCACTCTTGGCAGGCTTATGGAATCATGTGGGATGCCATGAATCTAACCCATGTTTACTCCATACAAGACAATTGCATGCAAGGCAACAGCCCTACCTGCTGTGCAACTCTTGCTCCCTTTTTTTTTTTTTTTTTGGTTTTTGGGTCACACCCGGCAGCACTCTGGGATTACTCCTGGCTCCATGCTCAGAAACTGCTCCTGGCAGGCACGGGGGACCATATGGGGCACTGACATTCGAACCAATCACCTTTTGCATGAAAGGCAAATGCCTTACCTCCATGCTATCTCCCGGGCCCCTCTTGTTCCCTCTTTATGTATTTTCTATGGTTGAATTATTATACCTTGTTCTAGTTTAACTAAATAATAATTGTGTTTATCTTGTGTAAAATATTTATTTAGTTTATTTAATGTATGATGCATAAAATATAAACTTATATGAACAATTGAATATATTATGCTCACTTCAGTAATTTGTTCTCCTTTGGCCTAAATAAAGTGTATTCAGTATTTTTCCTAATTAAATAATTTCCATTTTAGGTGCTGGCCTATAACAAAGTAGGTGGACCTTGCATGCAGCTGACATGGAACAGACTTGGGTTTAATCCTATACATGCTATATGTTCTTCTGAGCTTTCCAGATATTATACATGGGATATTGCTGGAAAACTGCTGAAATACTATGCCTGAATAAAATGAAAATTCAATAGACACTGTTATGTGCTTCACATACATCTTTCATTATATCTAATCTATATAAATTAAATTATATACTATCATGCATATTATGTTCATTTTTCACTAATTCAGTGTATCTCTCTGTATAAAACATATCAAATTTTTCTTAAAGTCAGCTCCCTGCATTAACTAATGATATAATCTCACATTATCATCTTTATGTTCCATATCAATGTTTCCCATCAATTATGTTATAAATGCAGTGAACTTGAATTTGTACTTACTTAATTCTGATAAATAAAAATTGATTATTTGGAAAATAATAAAAATATTCAAAGTAAAAATTAGTATTATTGACATATAGTATACCATTAACATTGTGTAATACTATCAGAGATTATTTAAATAATAATCCATTCTTGATTATTTTAAGGTTTTAAACAGTGAATAACAATATGCTTACAGAAGTATGTATATACATATCAAGTCATCATTCATGTACACTTATAAATCTCAAAGATCACAAACGGCATTGTTTTACATATAATTTCCTTTGTAGAACATGTTTTCTTCATTTTACTATGCTATTTCTATGATTCCACAAGATCAAAGAAATAATTACCACCAGTATTTAATATGAAAATTTTAAACATATATTTTGAATAAAATGACATTTTGCAATATTGAGATTATCATAATTATGAGACAATTTTAACAATAAGTAAGATCATAGTATTTTTCAATAAAGCTTGGTTTAAATATACCTAAAATATTCACTAAACAGATTAAGAAAACAGGCTGTCAAAATATTGCTGAAATAACATAACAGAGAAGTAGTCATAAATATGCTGTCAGTTTCATAAAGTTAACGCATATCACTAATGTCAGAGAAATATAAATCAAAACACTGATAATGTATAAGCTCACACCTATGGGAATGGTCCTGACCAGTAAAAGCAATTTCAGCAGATCATGAAGAGAAAAAAACCTTAAGCACTGTAGAAAAAAATATAATAATATAAAAGTTTTCTGCTACTATAAAAATGATTAAAATATATATCACATAGCATAGTGTTTAGTAAGATTATAAATTTGAAAAATATTTTTTCTTCCTTATATGTATACTATGGATTTATTTTCACTGATACTGATTTTTAGCCTGCTAATTTACTGCACTGATTTATAATTTCTAGGAGTTTTTTTTAATGAAATATTTGAGGTTATCTGTGTAATATGTTATCTCATCTGTGAATAGTGGTAGAATATGTTTTTACTACTTCATATTAATATGCAATTTCTGAATATTCTTTGCCATGTCCAAAAAACCCAAATGTATATGAATAAATATAATAATGAAAGGGAAATCGCCGGGAGGTGGCGCAGGAGGTAAGGTGCCTGCTGTCTTGCCTGCGCTAGCCTAGGACGGACCACGGTTCGATCCCCCGGTTCCCATATGGTCCCCCGTGCCTGCCAGGAGCGACTTCTGAGCGCATAGCCAGGAGTAACCCCTGAGCGTCACTGGGTGTGGCCCCAAAAAACAAAAAACAAAAAAAAAAAGAAAAGAAAGGGAAGTCCATTCAGTAAAAATTTAAAAATTTCAATTCATTTTTGAAAGAAATTGAAAAAGACCTAAGAAATGAAAATGTTCTTGTTTGGTGCCAGAACAGTGACCAGGTGTAACCCCTTAGCGTCAATGCTGTGGACAAAAACCTAAAAAAAAAAAAAATAGATGAAAGACAAAAGTTCTTCCTCATAGGAATTATCAAGATGATTGAAATGACTGTCTTCTCCAATAAAACTGCAGATTTAGCAAGATCCATATTTAAGTGTTTATGGCATACTTTAAAT
>PVKC010047599.1:0-11035 GCA_004027635.1 Crocidura indochinensis | reverse complement strand
TAAGCCCGAGGGTGGGGGGGGGGGACAAGGCCACAAATGTGTTCCCCCCTCAGCTAGCCCAACAGTGCCGGTGACATTGCTCGCATCTCCCTCAGGCCGACCTGCTGGAGTGGCTGTGCGCACTAGGGCTGCCACAGTACCATAAGCAGCTCGTGTGCAGTGGTTATGACTCCATGGGGCTGGTGGCCGAGCTCACGTGGGAGGAGCTGCAGGAGATCGGGGTCAACAAGCTAGGTGAGTGATGTCGTGTGGCTGGAGGGATTCCCCTGGACTGACAGCTAAGCGGGGTCCCCTTGGGGCTACTGGCTGGGTGAGGATTCCTCTGGGTCAGGACCCTCTAATGACTGTTAAGTGGGGAGTGGGGACTCCCCTAGGGCTGATAGCTGGGTGGGTTGGACCCCACAGGGGCTGACAGCTAAGTGGGGACTCCTTGGGACTGATTCCGGTCTCAGCTCCTGCCAACCCCGCCCTCCACCTACTTCCCCAGGTCACCAGAAGAAACTCATGTTGGGGGTGAAGCGCTTGGCCGAGCTCCGCCGGGGTCTGCTGCAGGGGGACTCGCCCGGCGAAGGCGGCCATCAACCAGCCAGAGGCCCTGAGCTCATGGCTATTGAGGGGATGGAGAACGGGGATGGCCCCGGGACTGCAGGCGGCCCCCGCCTCCTCACCTTCCAGGGCAGCGAGCTGAGCCCCGAGCTGCAGGCGGCCATGGCCGGGGGGGCCTCTGAGCCCCTGCCCCTGCCCCCCGCCCGCTCCCCCAGCCAAGAGAGCATTGGTGCACGCTCACGGGGCTCTGGCCACTCGCAAGAGCAGCCCATGTCTCCAGCCAGCGGGGGTGACCCCGGGACCCCACCGGAGAGAAACCTGCCAGAAGGCACCGAGCGGCCCCTGAAGCTCTCTTCCCCTCTTCCGGGCCCAGGGGCCCCCTCTTATGTCTTCATGCACCCCCAGGGTTCAACCTCTAACCCGGCCCCAGGGCCCCATGCAGGTGCACCTCGAGCCTTCTCTTACTTATCTGGACCCCAGGCCATCCCCCCGGATCCTCCGAGGCCCAAGCGCAGGTCACACAGCCTGAGTCGCTCTGGCTCGACAGAAGGGGACACGGACGGGGAGGCCCCAGGGCCAGTGGGCAGTGCCCTAAGCAGCTACGCCACCCTTACTCGGAGACCAGGGCGCAGCACCCTGTCCGGGACTAGCCCTAGCCTGACCCCAGCCCGAGGGACCCCCCGAAGCCAGTCCTTTGCCCTGCGGGCCCGTCGCAAAGGCCCCCCACCTCCACCCCCCAAGCGCTTGAGCTCCGTTTCGGGGCCCACCTCTGAGCCGCCTCCTGCGGACTCTGGCCCTGGGCCCAAGGAGGGCAGCGGGGGATCCCGAAGGCGGACACTGAGTGAACCAGCGGGTCCCTCCGAGCCCCCGGAACCCCCAACCCCTGCTGGCCCTGCTTCGGACACTGAAGAGGAGGAGCCGGGGACGGTGGGAACACCCCCTTCGCGGGGCAGCTCTGGGGAAGGGCTGCCCTTCGCCGAGGAGGGCAACCTGACCATCAAGCAGCGCCCCAAGCCCGCTGGCCCTGCACCCCGGGAGACGGCCCTGCCCATGGGCCTGGATTTCAACCTCACTGAGTCTGACACGGTGAAGCGGCGGCCCCGGTGTCGGGAGCGGGAGCCGCTGCAGACGGCACTGGAGGCTTTTGGGGTGGTGAGCACCAATTCCAGCCCCACAGCACCAGCACCAGCAACTCCCCAGGCCCCCATCGAGGCTCCCGTGTCAGCTGCTCCTACTTCGAGGCCTGAACCCAGCAGTCCTGCTGGCGAAGGAGCTGTGAACCCCGTGGCCCCCAGCAACCCCTCACAGCCCCTCACGCCCCCTGGCCCTGGGCCAGTCCTGGAACATACAGCTGGGACATGGCAGCCCCGAGAGCCCGAGCTCCCCGTACCCCCGACAGCTCTGCTCAAGGTGCCTGGAGCAGGTGAGATGACGCCAGGAGAGGGTGCACTGGCCATTGCTGTACCCTCAGGCACGTCATGGACCTGCCATGTCTCTGCAGGGACAGCCCCCAAGCCTGTATCCGTATCCGTTGCCAGCACGCAGCTGGCCTTCTCTGGTCCTAAGCTGGCAGCCCGGCCCGGCCCCCGCCCAGTGCCCCCACCAAGGCCCGAGAGCGTGCGGCCACCGGGCCCGGGCCGGGCCCAGCAGAGGCTGGAACAGACCAGCTCCTCCCTGGCCGCTGCCTTGAGGGCCGCTGAGAAGAGCATCAGCACTGAGGAGAGAGAAGGGTGAGTGCCCCACCACTGCAACAAAAGCCTCAATCTGGAGCTATCCAGAACTGGTCTGTGGGGCTGGTTGGGGCCACCCCAACTTTCAAAAATACTGGAGCCCTAGTATAGCAGGGAGGGTGTTTGCCCAGCATGTAGCTGACCTGGGTTTGACCTCTAGCATCCCATAGGGTCCCCTGAGCCCCCAGGAGTAACCCCTGAGTGCAGAGCCAGTGTGACCCCAAAAGCCAAAAAGTCTGAGAGATAGGGGCTGGGTGGTGGCGCTGGAGATAAGGTGCCTGCCTTACCGCGCTAGCCTTGGACGGACCGCGGTTCGATCCCCCGTGCCCCATATGGTCCCCCAGGCCAGGGGCGACTTTTGAGCGCATAGCCAGGAGTAGCCCCTGAGTGTCACTGGGGGTGGCCCAAAAACCAAAAAAAAAAAAAAAAAAGTCTGAGAGGTGACTTCCCTCAGCCTAGGGCACTGGAGGGGAACAGCAGCACCTCTGCTTTAGGGAGGGTCGGAATGAAGACACATGGTTTGGGGTGTCCAGCCCCCCCTCAGCTCATCAGGCCTGGTCCCCTCCTTGCCCCCTGCAGCCCCGCTGGCACCTCCACCAAGCACATCCTGGATGACATCAGCACCATGTTCGACGCCCTGGCCGACCAACTGGATGCCATGCTGGACTGAGCTGCACTCCCTGCTGCCTTGGCCCAGCCCAGAAGATGCTAGAAGGTGCCAGGAGTAGCTGGCAGGAGAGGGCTGGGAGGGGACTTGTCAGGCAATGTTTCCCCAGGGAGAAGGGGGGACCAGGCTTCCTGCCCCTCGTGTGGGCCCCTTCCCCCTGCATTGGGGTGCCCTCCCAGGGGCCCCCGGGACATCTAAATAAGCTGCCAAGGCCTGCCCAGGACAGGGCAGGGGATAAACTGATGGTCTCCAGAGTCCAGACTTTCAACTGTAAATGTTCTTTTTTTAAGCAGAGAGAAATGCATATATTTTAAGTGGAATTTATTCTAGATAACTGCCTGAAAGGCCCCATGGGTGGAGGGAGTGGTGGTGGGGACCTTGGACCACAGCAGGCGAACGCCACCCTGCTGGCCAGCTCCTGGCTCTGTGACCCTCCCCCTCTCTCATATCCCCACTAACACCAATGAAAGTGTCATTGTCATTCCACATGGTCCTGCTCCTGTGTGTGAGTCTGCGCAGCACCTCCTGGACCCCCACTTCCCACCTGAGCCCCAGGCACTGTGGCCACCTCAGGGACCAGCCACGGATATTTTTTTTCTCCAGCAATTTACAAGTTTTAATACAAACAAACCAGTCTGCATTCGTTCCAAAAGGCTCATTTCCAGTACAAAATACGCAGAGTAAAAACTTTCACACAAGAGAACTGGGGATGGGAAGGGGAGGTGGAAGACCCCACTTGGGCCAGGTCCCCAAGACCCACTCTGATGGCCAACGTGAGTGGTACTGGCTGAGGCCACGAGGGCTCATCTTCCGGTCTCAGCGAGAGGGGGAGCTGCGCTCACCCCCCGCCCCCAGTCCAGGCCCTAGGAAGAGAGGGTATGAGACACCATGAGCACCCCAACCTCTGGCATGGCCCCAAGTGCACAAGCTGGCCTCAACTGCTGCTGGGAAAGGCTCATATACTAGGCCCCCGAAGTTCTCAGAAGCCCATAGATACGCAGTTACAAAAGCAAAGTTGGGGCACCCTGATGGGCCCAGGCCCCTAGCCAGAAGGGGAGGAGACCCAAAGTGTCCCCATGAGGCACGTGGACCCCTGAGCCCTGAAACATTCATGATTCCAAACTCCCTGGGCGGGTAGAGCAGCTCAGAAGGGAGAGTTCATGCCCAGCTTGGTCTCAAATTGCAGCTTCTGTCGCTTCTGGTAGCGGACCCGGACCCTGGAGGGCAGAAGATTAAAAATCCAGATTAGGGCCAGCTCAATAGTACAGCGGGTAAGGCTTAAAGTGTACGCACAGTTGACCAGGGTTTGAACCCAGTATGCATAGAATGCCCTGAGCATCACCTAGTACAGCCCTAAACCAAAACAATAAAGTCCATGTTAAAGCATAACTCTCAGAGCTGTGAAGGAGGAATGGGGACAGAGAGGGAAGCAAGGCAGGGCTGGTAACAGAAGGTCTTAGGGCCCAGGCTGAGCCTAGGGGCGGGGCTGCACTCACCGGATCTCATGCAGTTTGACGATCTCATTGGTGACCACCACAAGCACCAGGGACAGGCAGCCCAGGAGCCACGTCAGCAAAGGCACATCCTCCGGGCCAAAGTGCACAGGGCTGGCCCTGTGCGTCCACAGCTGCAGATCCACTGCCGTCTGGGCCAGCTGCCCGAGCAGCCTGCGGGCAGGCCAGGTCGGCAGAGCTCAGCTTCCTACCGACCCCTCGGCCCAAGGGTTCCCCCCAAGACAGACCACATCCACCAACCACTGACCCAGCCCTTTGGACACTGACTCACCCTGTCACACCTGGGTCATTGCCCACCAACTGCGAGTCCCACCCACCTGTCCCAGGCCTAGCAACCAGCCCCAACCAAGTTCTGCCCATCAGCCACTGGTCTCAGGCCCTGTCCACCACCCCAAGACCATGCCCACCAATGCAAAGTCCCACTCCGGGAGGAACTCTCAACCCCTCTCACACTATTGGCCCCGTCTACCTGCCCAGGCCACTCCCACTAACTTCAGGCTTCACCTACCAGCCCATGGCACCGCCCTTTACTCACACCACTGGCACTGTCAGTGCCCACCACAGGTTGGTCAGGGGGCTCTTCCGCCACAGGGGCTTGGTTCGGTGAACATGGGTGATAGAGATGAAGACTGGCGAGGATAGGGAGGAAGGGCATCAGGCTGGTCCCAAGAGCACCCCAGCCCACCCCTCATCCCCAGCTGCCCCCTCCCAGGGTGCCCCCCAAACACCTACCAGTGTGCAGGACGATCAGCGCCGCCGCCAGCTTCTGGGCCGACAGCAGCCCATTGGCAAAGTCGTTAAACCAGGCCGGAGCTGTGTCTGCTTCGCTGCCAAAGCCAGACACAGACAGGTTAAGCCAGGGAGGGGTCCAGGGAAGGGCCTGGGGAGGCCAGCCAGGAGTGCTGGGGGAAGGCCGAAGGCCCGGGGGCAGTACACACCTGCTCAGCATGATGGACGAGCAGTTGGTGAGGTTGCGGGCCCGAGAGCTGTCGCAGAAGCTCTGCAGTGTGAAGCCGAAGCAGACCAGGCACGAGCCCACTGGGAGGCTGAACTTGAGCAGGAAGCAGAGCAGGAAGTAGTGCTGGGTCTGGGGGGGAGAAGGCGTCATTAGACAGGCATCCCCTCTGGGCTGCCAGCGGGGGCTCCCAAGTAACCTTGCCCACCACCCTGCTCCCCAACTCACTGAGCTGTGGTCCCGCCACACAGTGCCCACTCACTCACCTTCTTGGGGATGGAGTGAAGGTTCTTCCCTGTCGCCATGGACATAATGGAGCTGTGTGGGGGCTTTCCCAGCAGGGAGATGCTGGGAAGCAGAGACTGGGTGAGTTGATGACAGCGACCTACGGTCCACCAGATCCCAGTGGGAAGCCTTTGTGATGGGGCGGAGGGAGGGGTCAGATGGATAAGCATACAGGGCAGTTCCGTACCTCCTGACACTCACCTGAGCAGTGGGAAGCAGAAACAGGACAGCCACAGGATGTCGGTGGTGCTGAGGATGGGAGGTAGTTGCACCAGGCAGGCAAGAAACTGGTAGGGAGAAACAATGTGGGCCCAATGGGAGCAGAGAAATGAGGCAAGTCCGTTGGGGATGGAGAGGAGGGTTCGATAAGGGTGGAGAAACGAGGTAAGTCCAATGGAGGCAGAGAGGAGGGTCCAATGGGGACAGAAACGGAGAGCCCTAGGGGTCCCACATCTGCCTACAGGATGCTCCACAGAAGCGAGATAAGCAATGGAGCAGGAGCAGGCAGAGGGCAGTGCCCGCCTGGCCCAGCTCACCTGGATGATCACGAGCATCAGCTGGCACTGCAGCAGGAAGAGGAAGCACTTGCGGATGCCGTAGGTAGCGTGGCGAGCCTGGGGAGACCAGGAGGGACCCACATAGGCCTTGTGCAGGTCCCACAGCTGCCTTGCCCCACCTAGAGTCTCCCCTGGGGAGTAGGGCATGAAACTAGAGGGCCAGGGATGCTGCTGTCAGAGTTCAACCCTCCATACACACACACACACACCCCACCTGTTCAATGAGCCGAATGATGCTGATGGTCTCTTCCTGCCGGAAGGTCAGGGAGCAACCCAGGCTGTTGAGCTGACCCGAGAGCCGTAACGGGGAGAGGCCCTCGGAGGCCTGGGCCATGCTGGTGCTGGCGGCATAGCCAAAGGTCTCCCAGGAACAACGGGATGGGTACAGGGGGTCCAGAGCAATACTGTTGAGAGTTCCCAGAGCCATCAGCAGCAGCATTCCACAAAAGAAAGAACCCACTCTCCTGGCATGCTTGCAAGCACCCTCAGCCTCCTCCTCCCCACCCCGCCCAGGACAGTACAGACATGATCCCAGGGGAGTCTTGTAGGGCCCCCTCCTCCCCCGGGCACTGACCTGAGGTCACTCTGCAGGAAGAGGCAACTGTTCCGTAGATTGGCAGAGCTGCCCAGACAGCACGTGACTTCCCCATATTCCTGCATGATCTTGATCATCTCACACATGGCTGTGGGGAAAGAGGGGGGCAGTCAGATGAGTGGAGCCCCAAGCAGCATCTGGGAGTGGGAGCAGGCAGACCCACCAGCACTGGACTCCCCCCAGGAGCGTCACTTCTGACGCCCTAGAATGGGTAGACCCCTAGGCGCCTTGGCGGGGGTGCTCACTCTCAGGGGTGCAGTCAGTGAAAAGGGGCACCAGCAGGGGCACATTGTCGATGCTCTGCAGGTGAGGCCGCACCTGGTGGATGCCCCGGGGCAGCTTGGCCTAGAGAAAGCAGATGCCCAAGCCTCAGGAGGCGCAAAGGACCCCCCCCCACACACACACACACAAATGGGCACTTCTCACCCCACCTTCTCAGCCATCCTACCCGGTTACAGTCCTCCAGGAAGCTGGGGAGGTCGCTATCTGTGGGCTGGAAGCTAATGAGGTCTGAATGCCCTTCTTCCTCCATGAGCAGGAGTCCCTCCATGTCATCTCGGGACACTGCAGAGACAAGAGCCCATCAGGCGGAGGCAGGCAGCCTGCAGAATAGACCAGAAAGAGGGTCTGGGGTTCTCCCTAGCGAGAGGAAGTTACTGCACACACATACACACACACACACACCCATCCTCTGCCCTCACCCTGATTCACGTCATCGTGAAGGGAACCAGCATGACTGGGGCTGGAGGGCGGGATCTCGGAGCCCGGCAGGTCCCCATTGGGTGTCAGGGAGATGTGACAGTTCCAGCCGGTCTCCAGCCCCATCTTTTCTGCAAATACCTGGGGAAGGCAGAGAGAGGGAGAGAGAAAGGGCCTATGAACACTCACCAAAGGCAGGAGAAAGGGCTGGGGTGGCCCCTCCCCAGAAAGGGAAGATCAGCCTTGGACCTTGCTTTTGAGCTCGTCCTCCAGGGAGAAATAGACGAAGCGGATGCAGGCATTGACCAGCCCGTCGATGAGACGCACAATGTCCAGCCGAGCCTGATACTGGGAGGACACCATGCCCATGAAGATCTGCCCGCTCAGGGCCTGCATGCAGTCTTCCTTCTCCAGCACCTCCCCGATCCCTTCTTCAGGCAGCCATGGGGTGGGGCCCGGCAAGGACACACATGTGCACCACAGCCGTGAACAACACAGGACACAGGAACCCATGAATTCCAACACACACATGTACAAGCACAGGACACAAAAGCACCAACACAGACACAGAGAAAAGAATGAAAGATCCTCATCAGTTGGATGACTTCCCGGCCCCCTCAGCCACCCGATAGAGCAGGGCAGGAATTCAGGGGCCCTGAGGTAGTAAGTGGGTGTCTTTGGAGGCTGGTAGGGGAAGTCGAGCAGAGCCCTGAGTCCCTCTGTCCTGAATGGCTTTCTTTTCTTTTTTCTTTTTCTTTTTTTTTGGGGGGGGAGGGTCCACACCCAGCAGTGTTCAGGGGTCACTCCTGGCAGACTCGGGGGATCCTATGGGATGTCAGGGATCGAACCCAGGTTGGCCACTTGCAAGGCACATGCCCTACCTGCTGTGTTATCACTCTGGCCTCTAAGACTGGCCTTTTAGTCCTATCTGAATCAGACTGCAATCCACCAATCATGCTCACTTGGACGGATGGTGTGAACCCATGGGGCAATGGTGGGGGGCAGAAAGAAGGGGGCATTTGGGGACAGAGCGGAGATAGGACTGGCCCTGTGGGTACCGTCAGAGCTCCAGCTGCTGCGGCGTCCACCCAGCTTGAGGGGGATGGTGCTGGGCAGCTCACAGGTAGTGAAGATGCTGGCATGGCCGGGCGCCTGCACCAGTTCAATGCACTTGCTGTTGAGCTGTGAGGACAAGGTGCAGGTCATGGGCTTATACGCAAAGGCGGAGCAGTAGCCGGAAAGGCAGGCTCGCTGGTAGAAGTCCAACACCTTCTTTCTGCACAGGGAAACAGGGTGGGAGGAGTGAGGGGTGCTAGGAGGTGGCCACACCAGCTACAACAGCAGAGGCTCTGGGGCTCACTAACCTGTCAGAACCAGAAAGTGGATAGATGTCAGCCCCGTCCCAGAAGTCTGTGCAGGCCTCCAGGACCACGTCGGCCGTCCCATGGGACAACATCTGTTCAGTGCCTGCAGGACGCAGAGGGACCCGGCCTTGAGTGGCCCCTGTCCTGTGCTGACCCTCTGGGGACACAGGGGAGCCACCTGGACAACAGGTCTCCACACCCAGGCTGGTCCGAACCTTTCCCCACAAGAAGGGGAACAGGAAGCCATAGCACAGCAGACCTTGCACTGGCCAACCTGGGTTTGATCCCCAGCATCCCACAGTATCTCCCGAACCTGACAAGAATGATTACTGAGCACAGAGCAGGGAGTAAGTCAGGCTTACTGAGCCCCACTGGGTGCGGCCCAAAAACAAAAATCGAGGATCAGGGGCCAGAATGGTGGTGCAGCGGTAGAGCATTTGCCTTGCATGCAGATGACCGAGGATGGACCCCGGTTCAATCCCCTGGCATCCCATAGGGTACCCCACGCCAGGAGCGATTTCAGAGTGCATAGCCAGGAGTAATCCCTGAGTGTCACCAGATGTGATGCAAAAACCAAAAACCAAAATAAAAAAAGAGGGAGAGAGAGAGAGAGAGAGAGAGGGAACAGGCATGGCCGAGCCCCAGTGCAGGACTCACTGGTCGTGGTGTCCTTGATGAAGAGGCTGATCATGTGGCTGAGAGGGGGCCGCCGCTTGGTGGCACAGGACAACCGACCCAGCGATGTCTCCTTCACTGACTCGGCGCTGGGCAGCCGGTACAGCGCCAGGTGATTCTCATGTTTAAAGAGCTCCTTGGCGCCGGGTGTGAAGCCTGCCAGGGGCATGGTGGGTGCTCAGCCCTGACTCCAGGAAGCTAAGTCCTCTTCATGTCCTTCCCCAGCCTGGAAAGCCCACCCAGTCCCCACCCAGTTCTCCTGAGCTGCCTCCCCTCACCCTGGAGGAAGCAGCGGGTGCAAAGGGGCAGAACAGAGGCAGTGCGTGGAGCTGTGGATGCCGCTGGGGAGGAAACAGCAGGACGGGAGCTGCAGGTAGGGGCGGTAGGGATCCAAGCATGGTCGCCGGCACTGACCGATGAGGCGTGCCAGCTCGCAGAGGCCCCAGGGCACTTGCACGGGCCGCACGGCACGGTGACTCTCCTGCAGCGCGATGTTGCAGAGGTGGTCAGAAAAGCGGCACAAGCGCTCGGTGACGCCCGCGCTGCACAGGTTCAGCAGCACGTTGAGGCCCAGTGGCTTGAGCGAGGTGAGGTGCAGCTGCCAGTTGGAGTCGTCGAACTGAATGCACGAGGGGTTCTGCTGGTCCTGGGACAAGCTCAGCATCTCCAACCGGTAGTCACACACCAAGTCCTCCGCCTCCAAGGTCGGGCCCTCCAGCGCAGGCAGGCTCTGGGGGGTGGACACCGGGAGCAAAGGGAAGTATGAAGGTGGCCCCTACGAGAAGGATCCCCCCATTCCAGAGTGTGCTGACCCCACCTGTCTTTTGGCTCCTGCCAACTCCCCACATCTGGGCCACAGAGGGAGCCCAGGATATCGGGTTATGTTTTGCAGAGACTACAGCCAATTTAGGACTGCGGGGAGAACCAGCTCCTCATGTGGGGCCTATGCTTAGCCTTTACAGCAATGTCCCTGTGTTAGGATCGTGTCAAACCTAGGGCTTCATCTCCCTTGTATCAGTGTATGTTTTGGGGCCACTCTCAGCAGTGCTTCTAGGTAACCAGTAGCTCTGAGCTTATTCCCTACCATAAAACTAGAGCCCAGGCCTTTCATTTTTTTTTTTTTAATTTTAGGCCATACCTGTAGTGCTTAGGAGCCATTTCTGGCAGTGCTTGGGGAAGCCTATAGGATGCCGAGGTTCGAACCTGGGTCAGCTGCATGCAAGGGAAATGCCCTCCCTGCTGTGCTATTGGTCCAGCCCAGACCTTTCTATCTTGAATGATGTGATGAGGAGAAAGAAATGGGTCGTGGGGCCCGGGAGATAGCATGGAGGTAAGGTGTTTGCCTTCCATGCAAAGGGTCATCGGTTCGAATCCCGGTGCCCCATATGGTCCCCCGTGCCTGCCAGGAGCAATTTCTGAGCACGGAGCCAGGAGTAACCCCTGAGCAC
>PVKC010047598.1:0-11058 GCA_004027635.1 Crocidura indochinensis | reverse complement strand
TTTTTGTTTTTTTTGGGTCACACCCGGTGACGCTCAGGGGTTACTCCTGGCTATGCGCTCAGAAGTCGATCCTGGCTTGGGGGACCATATGGGACACCGGGGGATTGAACCACTGTCCGTCCAAGGTGTAGGCAAGGCAGGCACCTTACCTCTAGCGCCACTGCCCGGGCCCTCACTCTACTTTCTTAAGTCCCTATTATTTCTTGATTATACTGCAGCCTAATTATTATTATTTTTTTGGGGGGTTACACCCGGCAGTGCTCATACTCACCTGGCTCCATACTCAGAAATTGCTCCTGACAGGCACGGGGGAACCATATGGGGCACCAGGATTTGAACCGATGACTCTTTGCATGAAAGGCAAACGCCCTACCTCCATGCTATCTCCCGGGCCCCAGCCTAATTATTTTTAAGTGTCTCTAAGAAACATGAGACCTCCTTCACCTCCTCTTCCTCCTCCTCCTTCATCATCTTCACTTCTCCTATCTTCCTCTTCTTTCCTCTTATCCTCCTCTTTTCTTTCTCCTTCTCTTCCTCATATTCTTCTACTTCTTTTCTTCTTCCTTCTTTTTCTCCTCTTCTTTGTCTTCTTTCTTTCTTCCTTTCTTCTTCCTCCTCCTCCACTTCCTCCTCCTTATTCTTTTCTCTTCCTTCTTCTTTTTCTTTTTTGGTGGGGGTGGGTCCCCAGCAATAGGATATATGTATCAATATTGGTGCAGTGGTACTGAGGCCATCAGTGCCTCACCAGCAGAGTTTTAAGGGATATGATGTCAGGGATTCAATTTGGGGCCTTGAATATGTGTTCCAGTTTTTTTTGTGCTATTTTAATATGATTATTTTAATATTATTTTTGTTGTTGTTTGGTTTTTTGCTCATTTTGGAGCCACATCTGGCAGTACTTGGGTACCATGTGGTGCAATAAGAATTCATACCTGACCAAATTAAATTAATTACTACATAAAGGTACCCTGAATAATGTCTGGTTTATATTAAGCACTCTATATTGGTTATTTCTTTAAAACTGATCCTGGAGAACACTAACACACACAGTGAAGATTCAGATAGAATAAAGTCCACAGAGGAAGGATGAGTAGTTTGCTGAAGAGACAGATAAAGGCCAGACCAAGCTAAGACACAAAACTATGAAACTAAATAGCATATCTGAAGAATTGTGTAGATTTTAGTGCTGGTTAGGAAATTAGAGGTGCATAGGAGAGGAGGGAACCATCAGAATTTACTTATCTAATCTGTTTAATGGGAAGGACGTCATAGGGTAGATTTCTGAGTTGATGCTAAAGCCATTAATCAGAAACAACACATATTTTGCTTTGTTTTTGCTACACCTGGTGATATTCCAGTGCTAGTCCCAGCTCAGTGCTGGGACCTTGTGGTGCCAGGGACGGAAACCAATCTATCCACATGAAAATCATTGGCACAGCACAGTTGAACTTTTCCCTAGACCCACTGTCATGTGGTTTTTTTATACGATTTGTTTGGTTTGGGACATAAAGTATGTGAAGGACCCATGAGACCCAAGTAGCACTGTACAAATATGGGGATTTATCAACACATTTTGGAAAGTCACAGTGTTGGGAATTATCAGTTACTGGTTGTGCTAGCCATGAACCTAGTGATAATCAGGAACTAGTGATCTGATGAGAATACCTGAGAATGAAAGAGAACAACATGGCTTTCCAGGCCCATTTTGGACAGATCACACTACAGGAAAGAGAGAACCAGAATTGTATGGAATCCTGAAAAATACCAAAGAAGTAAATAAGTTTCACATTAGGCTGGTTTTTCCATTAAACAATAAAAACTTCAAATGTAAATATTTGAAGATGGTACAAGGGATAGGATGCTTGCCTTGCACTTAGCTAACCCATTATTAATCCCTGGCACCCTATATGGTCCCAAGTTATATCAGAAACAAGCCCTGAGCTTCAGTGTGACCCCAAAACAAAACATAAAGAGAATAAGTAAGTCAGCAAGGACACAAGTCTTTGAAGGATAATTCTTAAATTGGAGATGAGAAAGTAAATCTACCATCTACAGTTTTAGTATTTACTTTGAGAGCCTACTATATGACAGACATTGTTCTAATCAGTGAGCTAACAAACAACCCTCCACTACAGACCATTTGTACTTCTCTGTCTGTCTGTTTCTCTCTCACACACACACTAAATGTAAACAATCTTAATCCTCAAGTTGGGCAAACTATTTAGAGAAAAATAAAGAGAGAAAGCTCTTGAATTTAATGAAGAGTCCAAAGAAAGCACTTGCTGCAAAGTAAGTACGTTTGAAAGTAATGTTTGGCATTTCTGTATTAAGAGATAATGGAGAAGTGAAATAGTTTAGTGGTCCCTAAGTACAGAGCCAGGAATAACTTCTGAGCAACTTCTAGGAATGCCCCCCCCCCCAAATAAGTAAGTCTGCAATAAAAGAAAACTTCACTCTTGGGTATTATATCCAAATGCTATCAAAGTTTTCCTACTTCTGTCTCTTTTCCAATGCTTTGGTTTCTTAGACTTATCACTTTATTAAACTACTTACTGGAGTCAGTCTTTGGTTTCTTAGACTTATCACTTTATTAAACTACTTACTGGAGCCAGTCTGACTCATTTTGTAGGTTGCATATCTTTTCCCAACTGCTAAAAATTTAATATTGATTAAAATGATGTGGGCTAGCAATGGAGTGGTAGCACAGTGGTAGGGCATTTGCCTTGCACGTAACTGACCCAGGATGAACTCAAGTTCAATTCCTGGCATCCCATATGATCCCCAGAGCAAGGAGCAATTTTTGAGTGGAGAACCAGATATAAGCCCTGAGCACCGCTGGGCATGGCTGCCCCTGCCAAATGATGTGAGCTCTATATGTTAACAATGCCTGAGACAGTACAGAATTTAAGGTGCATTTCTTGCTTCGTGTGTGACTCAGTTCAATACCTGGCACCATGCCATCACCACTCACCCAAGCCTCCAGAGGATACCAGTAGAAACTCCACAGTACAATGCTTAATGTGGCTTCCGCACAGCTGAGTATGGCCCATCCCCTAAAATTTCAAAAGTTGCATACTTGCAAACTAATCTCCTGATATTAGTATTTTAGTGAATAAAAGCAGTGCTAATTTTTCCTCTAATAGTTTTTGGCTCTTTACATATTTTCCTTAAATATTAAACTTAAAACTATGCTGCAAAAGGGGCAGGAGGGAGATAGTATGGGTGTTTCTTCAGGCACTTGCCTTGTCTGCAGTACAATCCCTGGTTTGATTCCTGGCACCACATGGTCTCCTAAACAATGGTATAGCTCCCCACACCTCGATGAACTGCTGTGGCTGTGAGATGTCTCCAAGTCTCCTGAGCACCTCTTGGGACCCTCCCCCCCAATAAAGAAAGCACTCCATGTTTTCTCTACATAGAAGTTTAAAATATGGCACAAATCCTTTTCTTTTTTCTTCAAATACTATCTGCACAAAACAAAATTCTTCATGCTGATACACTCAACTTTCTTATCTGAAAAAAGAAAAAAATTGTTATCAAGTGTCTTGATTCTCTAAAAAGAAAGCAGCAAGGACAGAGGACTTCCCTTATTTACAGATTTTTATATCTTCCTCAATGGATTTTCAATAGCTAAACCAAACTGCTCCTTATCTTAGTACCCACACATGAACACTTATTTCACATACCAGTTCCAGGATATCTTAAGGTGAAAAAAAATTATCTAATGCAGCAATGGTTGTAAAGAATGATATTAAATTCTATTGTCTGTTGCCAGAGAGATAGTACAGAAAGTAGGATGTTGCAGAGGGCTGACCCAAGTTTGATCCCCACAATCCCATATAGCTCCCCAAACCCTACCAGAAGTGATCCCCGAGCACACCAGGAGTAAGTCCTGAACACAGCTGGGTATGGTCATAGAATCAAAGAAGATAAAGCAACCTACAATTACTTCCTTTTTTTGGGGGGAGGGTATATTTGAAAAGAAATCCAATGGAATATAAATGGCCAGGTTAGAGCACTTCAGAATATTTAGCCTTCTTATTTTAAATATGTTCCCTCTCATTTATTAAAAAGCTTGCAGATAGTAAAAGGGATAAGGTGCTTCCTAGCTCGCATTGACTCTGGTTTGATCCCAGGCAACGTTTATGATCCTCCTGCACTGCCAGGAGTGATCCCTGGACACAGAATCAGGAGGAAGCTCTGAGCACAACAGATATGGCCCCCCAAAAATTAAATCGTGGGCCGGAGAGATAGCATAGTGGTAAGACATTTGTCTTGCATAAGGCTGACCTGGGACAGTCCTGGGTTCAATTCCTGGCATCCCTTATGGTCCCCAGAGCTTGCCAGGACTGATATCTGAGCACAGAGCCAGGAGTAACCTCTGTGTAACCCCTGTGGGTGGACCCCAAAACAAATTAAATTAAATCATAGCCAAAAGGCACATGAAAAAATGCTCCACATCACTAATTATTAAGGAGATGCAAATCAAAACAATGAGGTAACATCTCATGCCACAGAGACTGGCACACATCACAAAGAACAAGAACAATCAGCTCAGCGCTGGTGGGGATATGGAGAGAAAGGAACTCTCATACACTTTTGGTGGGAATGCTGTCTAGTCCAGCCTTTATGGAAAATATGGAGTCTTCAAAAAACTGTATCAGCTATATCACTCCCTGGGATATATCCTAGGAACACAAAAACACAATACAAAAATGCCTTCCTCACACCTTATTCATTGCATCGTTATTTACTATAGCCAAACTCTGAAAACAACCAAGATGCCCTTCAACAGAGGAATGGCTAAAGAAACTGTGGTGCATATATACACAATGGAATAGTATGAAGCTGTCAGGAGAGATGAAGTCATGAAATTTTTCTATGCATGGGAACATGAAAACTATTATGCTGAGTGAAACAAGTCAGAGGGAGAGAGAGAGAGAGAGACAGAATTGACTCACTTATTTATAGGTTTTAAGAAAAATAAAAGACATTATTGTAATAATGCCCAGAGGACGGGCTCACCACAGAGTGGTGAGTGCAGTTAGAGAAATAACTACACTAACAACTATCATATTAATGAGTGAGAGAAGTAGAATGTGTCTCGAATACAGTCAGTGGGTTGGGGAGGAGGGTGATGGTGGGCATTAGTAGTGGGAAGTTTGCACTGGTTGGGGGGGGGGGTGTCTTTTTATGACTGAAACCCAACTACAAACATGTTTTTAATCGTGGTGCTTAAATATACGATCTAAAAAATAAAAAACAAAACAAAACAAAAAACCGAAAAACTGACAGGCAAGCAGGGAGGTACTCAGGAATTTCTGGTTCTGGTTCCCATAGGCTAAGGATTGATTTGAGGTAAAAATGCCACAGAACCACACTGTGATGGAGAGGACAGCGGTGAGGGCTGCTCGGGGTGGATCCGCTGTGAGTTTTGTCCTCAGAGTTGGCATCTTCTTTTGCAGAAAGTCAGCACATCTGCAGCAAACGATTAAGTAAATGAACAATTATGATGTATTGTGACAGGTGCTAATAAAAGGGAGTAATGTACCCAGTGGGAAAAATTATTTAAATTGTAACTTGTATTAATATATCACGTACTGGCATAGTTAGCTAATACTGGTTTACAAGTGTAGCTATCAATTCCAAAATGTCAAGACATGCACACACCCCTCAAAAAAAGTGGTTGGGACTGAAAGATAGTAATGGGTTGTTGTTTAATGTTTTGCCAAGAAGCTTGGGTTTGATCTCCAGGAATGTTGTTCCCTCTCAACCCACAAAACTGCCAGGAGTAAACCCTACACACAAGTCTGGTATGGTCCAAACAGAAAAATGTGATTACTCCTCCCTCTTCTGTTACCTTTTATAGACTCAAAGCACCTTAGGCACCATAATGCTTTGTTCTGTCATATTCAAGGACAACAGTTGTGAGCTGAATAAATGAGTGGTAAAATGAGGTTAAAAGTGATCAGATCAAGGCTTGCTGGGCTTTTACTGACTTATTTTCATGCTGATTTATAAACTTTCTATCTTTACATTTGTTTCAATGCATTTATCTAGATTACAGATGTCAGTTAATTCCAAAATTATTTAGTTTGCCATCACACTGGGCTCATGCCTTACCATTTGATGGCACTTCCTCGTATAAATAATTTACTAAATTTTTCATACAGTCTTGCACTTAAAAAGAAATTTTATTGCATCAATTACCTCAATATCATGATTCAGTTATTCATTAACCTAAAGGATGAATAGTTTCTAGTGTTAGCTTTCAGTTTGATAAAAAAAAAAACACCATCATACTATTATATTCCCCCCAAACACAATTTTCCTGGGGGCCGCAGGAGGCAAATTCGGGGTGATCCTTGAGTGCAAAGTCTGTAGTAAGCCTTGAACACTGGGGGGTGTGACCCAAACAACTAAAACAAAACAAAACACAAATAGATTTCTCTAGGGCGGGGCCACAAAATGTTGTATGGAGGGCTGCAAATGGCCGGCGGGCTGCGAGTTTGCGTGTTTAGATCTCTGCCTAAACACTATATGGTGTTGGCACATTACTTTTTTATTTGTTTGTTTGTTTTTGGGTCACATCCAGCAGCACTCCTCGCTCTATGCTCAGAAATTGATACTGGAAGGCTCAGGGGACCATATGAGATACCAGGATTCGAACCACTGTCCTACTGTGTCTAAGGCAAACGCCCTACCACTGTGCTATCTCTCCAGCCCCGGCAATATCACTTTTTTTTTTCCGGGCCACACCGATTTGATGCTCAGGGGCTACTCCTGGCTAAGCGCTCAGAAACTGCCCCTGGCTTGGGGGGGCATATGGGACACTGGGGGATGGAACCGCGGTCCTTCCTTGGCTAGCGCTTGCAAGGCAGACACCTTACCTCTAGCGCCACCTCGCCTGCCCCCGGCAATATTATTTTTAATGGCTTATATTTTACTCTACGCACTCCATTCCCTAATAAAATTTCATAGTTTTTCAAGTAATAGTTTCTAAGGAATAAAACATATTTCTTTTTAACTAAAAGACAGGTATCTAATTTTTCTTAGGTACAATATCCTTTATTAACTCAAATCAGAAAGGCCCAAGAATACTGGAAAGCCAGAAACACAGTACAGCAGTTACAGCAGGTAGAACTCCTACCTTACAGGAGGCTGGCTTAGATTTGACCCCTATTATCCCAAATGGTTCCTAGAACACAGCAGGAGTAATCCTCAGAGCCAGAAATAACCTGAACACCATGAGTGTGACTCTTTCTTCCCCAAATGGACATAATGTGTAATTATTATTCAAAATGTTATAAAAAAACTACATTGCACTTTGTTTTTGTTCTGTTTTGTTTTAGGGCCACACTCGGCCATGCTAAGAGATTATTCCTGGCTCTGTGCTTAGAAATCACTCCTGGAAGACTCAGGGTACCATATAGGATGCCAGGAATCAAATCCAGGTTCGTCCCATGCAAGGCAAATGCCTTCACGCTCTAGACAGAAAAAAAAAAAAACGTAAAATTTCCAGATAAAATACAGGATGTTCAGTTAAATTTAAACTTCAGGTAAGTTAAAATTTTTAGTTTAAGTATGTTCCAAATATTCTAAATGTGAAGACATTGTTTATCTAAAATTTCCTTTTAACTGTATTTTGATCTTATTCAATTGGTACTATTTTGTACAAGATTTTTATTTTCAATAAACTAATGAAGATTTAATGAATCATCATAATGCTAGATATACATAAGTATAATTATACAATCAGGGAAGACCTAGTATCAAAGAAGCAAAGCTGAAAAAGATGGTAAATGCCAGATATTGAAATGACTAAATGTTGCTAAATGGGGAAGTGGTCTAGTGTATGATTTTGAAATCAGAGTCAAGAATTAAATTTCATCTCTTATTATGAGAGATTAATCTTTACTATGAGGCTACTAATACACTGCTCAATGAACAGTCTGAGGATTAGACACAGTGTAGACAGACACAAAGCATCTAAAATGCAGGTTAAAATTGCAATATCTTAAAATTGCACCTTAAAATTGCAATATCTACAATTACAATTGAAGCATTACATGGCAAATGGTATTAGTCGCAAATATTCAAATGTTTGTTACAAAATATTAATATTGAATAAGTAATTTTATTTCCATGATCTATATACACTGTACAAACACTGTTGAAAAGCACCCTACAAATTCACAGTACATTATAATACATTTACTTAAAAATATATTCCTTTATAAAAGGTTCATAGTATATTGGCATGTCAACATGTGACAAAACTCTCAAAGCACATCACCAATTATGGAAAGCAAGAATGTTTCCAAGTATCAATTTCACAATCAAAAGTCACCATTTGAATTTTAAATACATGTAAGTCTTAAATAAAAATGAATTCTAAATTATAAAGTTCCAGCAATACTTATTATTAGCATGTACTTCAGAGATGTGTAATAATAATTTATCATTATCAAGTTGATCTGTCCCCGAAACCATTTCAGTAAGTTTCACAGTCAGAAAATCTTGTCATTTGTAATATTCTATTTTTTCTTCTTCGCTGATTCTCCTGGTTCTATTTTGCGCTTTTTAGAAGCATGTTCATCTTTTTCATCATCTTTAAATAGAAAAGAAAGAATTGTAATCAGTAATTTTTAGAAAAGGTTAGATATCAAAACTTCACTCACTATTTTCACTGATTTTATAAAAAAAAAAAAAGCCAACCTGCTTAAATATCCCAATAAAACAAAACACAAAAATACACTAGGATTTAGAAATCTGGATAAAAGACACACATAGGTAATTAAAACAAATAGAAACTTCCAGTGCCCAGAGTGCTAGTACAATAGGTAAGGAGGGCATTTGCCTTGCATACAGCTGACCCAGATTTAATTTTTTGCCACCCCATATAGTAGTTGGAGCCCGCAGAAATGACCCGTAAGTGCAGATCCAGTTGTTAGCCCTCGGTGTGGCCCACAAATAATTACCACAATGGCTGTCTATTTTTAGCTCTGGGCCATGTTTAATGGTGCTCAGGAGCTACTCCATGTAAGCCCACTCCTTGAGCTTTTTGCCACGCCCTAAAGATGGTGTTGACACTCTGGTGATTATTTTACTCATTTTATATACATAGTTAATTTATTGCGTTTTTGATAACATGTTTAAAGTGGTGCTGACATGTCTAGTTTTGATGTACAAGTTACTATATCTCACCATTACCAAAGTGTGTATTACCCTCTATCACTGTCCTTATGTCGCCTTCTATGGTGCCCTTCATTCTTTTCCTTCTCCCCTCTGCTGTTTGGTACTCTGAGTTTTGTAATACAAGGCCAAGGGTTTGTATTGTTCTAAAATGGTCTACTCCCTTGTCCTGTTTCTCTCTTTGTATGTACCAGTGAGACCATCCAATATATGTCCTTCCCTAAAGAGTCATATTGATTATCTGAAACTGTTATAATGTTAAATGCCAACTATTATTCAAAAAAATGAACATAATAATACATTTTAATGAAAAGAATTACACAGGAATAGAGTTTAAAAATGACAGGACACATTTCTTCTTTATCAAATATCTTTACAAATTATCAGCAATACCTGATACTTGAAACTCTACTCTGGCCTTTGAAAATTAAATTAAATCTAGGCTGAGCAGAAAAAACAAACAAACAACTAAGATGTAAAAAAGCTCTCTGATTTTAAAACCAAGTTTTAATAGCATTATACAAAATTCATGAGAAATTACTTTTCTGAAAATGTTGACCCAATTACTTAACAGTGTACAATTATGTATACTAAAGTGTACAACCCATACTGAGAAAACATTGTTCTTTTATATAGAAACAGATTATCAATTTAATTGTCAGATATCCTTCCAAATTGAAGTTAGCAGAGAGGACAGTATGGCTACAGGAAGTCAATTTCACAGTATAAATGGCAGTGGCATTTCAGTGAGGTATATACAAAATATTCATCACACACATATCAAGGTATAAAGGTATATATGTATATCAAGGTGTATATGTATAATACAATCACATATATGTTTTATACATACATACATACATACATATATATATACACACACACACACACACACACACACACATATGTTGTAATCCGACCTCAGGAGAGGTTCACTGATGGAGGTAGGGAGAACGAAGCCTTTTCCCTCCAGCTCGGAGAACGCGTCTACCACCCAGCAACCAGTGGTTCTGAGGTGAATGCGGCAGGAAGAAATCCAAAAGACAGCCAAACTTCCGAAGAAAATAGCACTTTATTCCTTGCAGAGGTCGAAGCCTCAAGTGGCCTGGGTAAAGGCCAGCAAGGGACCAAAAGCTAGTCCCCTGCTTTCCACAGATCCTTGCTTTTATAACCCAGAACCAGGTCCCACCCAATGGTGGAAACAGAATCAAGTACTACCCTAGGAGTGGCAGACTGCCAGGTCACACCCTAGGGTAGGGTACAATCACTGATCAGGGTAGGGTCAGAAATGCTTATACACAACAATTCCAGATCACAAGATTAAAAATGTTTACATACACAAAATACATACATACATACATACATATATATATATATATATATATATATATACACTACCATAGATTAAATTGCACTGCAAACCAATGACTAGCAGTGAATTATGTTTAAAAGAAAATCCTCAGAGGTAGACATTTCATCAAGTTCCTACTTTTTAATTTTGTCCTACAGAAGTAGTTCTGAACTGGCTCCAATTCCACCTATTACTAGGAGAATTAAATCATTTAAATGACAATAGTAAAATTTATTCAATAGAGAATTTGGGGGAAAGAGATGATAGACACAAATCTTGCTGGTGACAATCTGGTTGGCAGTGTGTAAGGCAGGCACATTCTACCTGCCATATTACCTCTCCAGCCAAATAACCACCACTTAATAAAACACAAGTAGCACTGACTTGTCAATTCTCAATTCCTGAACAAAAATATGGCCTTTTAATAACTCATTAAAATAAATAACCTGGATGCTATGAATTATAAAATGCAAACTTTAACATGCAAAAATTTAGGGGCTGGGAGTGGTAGC
>PVKC010047597.1:0-10206 GCA_004027635.1 Crocidura indochinensis | reverse complement strand
GAAATCGCACCTGGCAGACACAGGGAACCATATGGAATGCCGGGATTCAAACCACTGTCTGTCCTGCATGCAAGGCAAATGTTCTACAGCTGTGCTATATCTCCAGCCCCTCAATGTATTGTTTATAATTTGAGTGAAATGAAGGGTCAGGAGGCAATGCCTTATAGAGCATCAAACAAGCATATAACCAACATTAGAACATTAGAACCAACATTATATATTATTATATAATATATATTATGACCAAACCAACATATAACCAACATTAGAACCAACATATAGCATTTGAGAAAAAAGAATAGATATAAATATAAAAATTATGGCTATTAAATGAGATGGAAGCAGGTGATTTTTTCATACTATATGATTTTTACCATATTTTGCACATGCTTATTTTGTAATGTTATGTCATTAAGATTTTCTATGTGCAATAGATTTATTTATTGATTCAAGAAGAAAACATAGTTATATTTTAATATGTTTATTCACTTTCTAAGTAAGGAACAAATGCATGCTAAATTAGATAATTATCCATGCTAAAGTCCTTTCTTCCTATTCACATACATGAAAAGCTTGGGTATTGAATTCCATGGAGATGACAGAGAGAAAAGGTTTGAGGATAAAACAAAATACAACAAATCAGAGAAAGTCAAGTGGCACTTTTAATTAGAATTCCCTTGAGACGAGATAACTGTATCAATAATACTCCTTGTTTAAAAGAACAGTCTGCAAGAAAGAGGACATTGGTAAAGGAAGGAACTTCACCTCCAATTTCCACATATTTAAACCCATAGTGAGGTGAGAAAAGCAGCATATCTAATAAGTAAGGTAAATATGACATATTGCTTTAGTTGATTTTAGCTTTTAGTTTAATATACTTAAAATAATATAAATTTATTTTTGATAATTTAAAATTGAACTTGATTTTATTTGTTGATTCTTTGCAAACATTGCTGGTTTTTAAAACATTAACATACACAGCATTAACATTTAAAGTTATAGCATTCACATTTCTGAATCTTTTTAGAAAGTAATTTTAAAGTCTTTCATGTATTAAAGTAATTTTTGAAAATTACCGCTCATAACTAGGATTATTAAGTTACTATGAAATATTAAAAGGTGTTTACAGGTATAGAAAATATTCCATTTTAATTATATGTATTCTTATTTGAACCAAAAAATTATAATTATTTTATTCCTTGACATTATATAGATTTCAAATCAGAATCTATAGAATACATTTCTAGTTTGGGGTACAAAAGTATATTTATTTTAAAGGAAATAAATATATAAAATAAAATAATTATCAAAACAATCCTGGGCCAGAGAGATAGCACAGTGGTAGAGTGTTTGCCTGGCATGCAGCAATCCAGGATAGATGGTGGTTCGAATCCCAATATCCCATATGTCCCATATTGTCACCCTTGTCAGGAGCAATTTCTGAGTACAGATCCAGTATTGATCCCTGAGGGCTGCTGAATGCTACCATAAAAAGAAATAAAAATATTTTTTAAAGTTTTAAATTACATTTTACCATGAACTCCATTAATTTGCTAAACAAATATTTTATACACTTTTCATTTTTGGAATTTAAGAGGACCTAATTTGTATCAAAATAAAATTATTAGAACAACGTTTTTTAATTAAAATTAATTTAAACATTAAAATGAGTTAATTAATAAAGATAATGTTTCTAAAATATTGGAAACAATATCCATATTTTCCATAATCTATTCTCTATTTGAAAGATATAAAATGTTAATCACTTAAGTGGCATAGAATAATTCAATGTTGATTAAATAGAAAATATTCATTATATTTTCTCAGATTATTTATAATTAGAAAACCACAGGCTTGTCTTAAATTAGCCCTAGTATCTAAGCATGGGGGGGCCAGATCGAGAGTTCAGCATTAGGGTGCTTGCCTTGCATGCAGTGCTCCCAACCTGGGTGACCCAGGTTCATTTTCTGGCATCCCATATGGTTTGCAAAGCCTACTAGGAATAATTTCTGAGTGCAGTACTAACCCCTAATCACAGCTGAGTGTGGCCCAAAAACAAAACAAAAGCACAGCAAAATTAATTAAAATAAAATAAATTAGCCCTCATGCAACTCTGTGTGATGATACACAGTGATTTGTATATTTGCTATTGGGGTAATGTAATAGCTATAATATAAAAAAGAACACTTGAGGAATGATAGAGAATTTTTTATATAAAAGTTTGGGATCTTTATAAGACTCCGATGATCACTGTTAAATGGGATAGTTCTATTCTCATATAAGAGGTAAAGAAAAAAGTGTAATGTTACAGTTTTCTCAGAGCAGTGAATAAAATTGTGAAAAATAATAATTATTTTTATAACATGATAGCTATTTCATGAGGATATTTTATAAGTGCCAATTCTTCAAATTATTTTAATGATAAATTACTTACTGCAGAAATGATAAAAATTAATATATTTAGTGCATACAACAAACACTTATTTTGGAGCCTTCTGGGTAAAAATGGTCATATTTAGGTAAAAAATCATATGAAATTTGGTAAATCATCTAATTATATTACGTGGATAAAAAGAAAATATTTCTTTAAAAATAACAAGACATAAGAAGAAAATAATGTCTTTAAAATGATGATAAACAATTATAATTCTACTAAAGTGTGGCAGGTGAAATCCTAGAAAGGTATGTTGTAATTTCAAAAAAATAACAGCAGTGGGATTAAATAAATAACCAAGGGATAATCTTAACATTTTCTATTATGCCAGTATCTATTCTGAGAATGTAGTTAGTTTTGTGCCAACCATATGCATCAAGCATAAATGAATGACCTAAAAGTAGATGCAGGGGGAAAAGTAAAGTCATAATTCAGGGGATCTAAAGTGAGAACATGGACATACCGATATATAACATCTAACACTCTGAAAACAGACACAAATACAATAATCCTAAAGTCATGGAAATATTCTGCATCAACTTAAAAAAATACAGTGCTTAGAGAAATCATGGGTAATATGCATTAGTTATTTTCTTCTACAGATGAACTACAAAGAAATACCACCCCAAGAAAATCTCACAAAATGGATGGAGTTTGTTCTCTTGGACTTCGCTGATGTTCCTCACCTACAGTGGTTTTTATTTGGTTTGTTCTTTATCATTTATGTATGTATCCTGTTCGGTAATGGCACCATATTTCTGATAACAAAAGTGGACCCTCTTCTTCAAACACCCATGTATTTTTTCCTAGGCAATTTTTCATTCTTGGAAATCTGCTATGTGTCTACTACTCTCCCCAGAATGCTCACTAATCTTTGGACCCAGAAGAGAACAATTTCCTTAGCTGCCTGTGCCGCACAAATGTGCTGTGTTCTAACGTTGGGAGCCACTGAGTGTTTTCTTCTGGCTGTGATGTCCTATGACCGCTATGTGGCCATTTGTAACCCTCTGCACTACCCACTAGTCATGAACCACAAGATGTGTATCCAACTGGTGACTGGTTGCTGGGTTGGTGGAATACCAGTCCAGATAGGGCAAACATTCCAGCTTTTCTCTCTGTCTTTTTGTGCTTCTAACATCATCAACCATTTTTTCTGTGATATCCCCCCAATACTTAAGCTGGCTTGTGGGGACATATTTATTCATGAGATGATGGTCTATGTAGTTGCAGTATTGTTTGTCATGATTCCATTTCTGTTGATACTTGCCTCCTATGCTAAAATCATCTCCATGGTTCTTAAACTGCCATCATCCGCAGGTCGGGCCAAAGTCTTCTCCACCTGCTCATCTCATCTTACTGTGGTAGTGCTCTTCTATGGGTCAGCCACTATTACTTACTTAAGACCCAAGACCCAAAACTCTGAAGGAACTGACAAAGTACTTTCTCTTTTCTACACTATTGTCACTCCCTTATTTAATCCTCTGGTATACAGTCTAAGAAATAAAGATGTCATCACGGCATTGAAGAAGTTATTTTGCAAATAATTAATTTCAGGAAAAAGTGGTAATTTACAAGAATTTATTATGTATCATTAGCAGAAAATATAATAACAGGTATTTTCCCTATACTCAATATCTCTGCCTCATTTTAGCATTTATATCATGTTAAAATTTTTTATAAACTGAAACCCAACTATAATCATGTTTGTAATCAGGGTCCAAAAATAAAGAGTTTAGTAAAAATTATTTATAACTATGATAAATATTTATGAAAGAATCCGGCATCCCATATGGTCCCCTAGACTGTCAGGAGTGATTTCTGAGCGTAGAGCCAGGAGTAACCCCTGAGCACTGCTGGGTGTGACCCAAAAACTAATAAATAAAAAATGAATAAAAAAAAAGAAGAATATAAGTCACAAGGGTTCGTGTGGTGGCACTAGAGGTAAGGTGTCTGCCTTGCAAACGCTAAGCAAGGGAGGACCTTGGTTAGATCACCCGGCGTCCCATATGGTCCCCCCAAGCCAAGGGCAATTTCTGAGAACTTAACCAGGAGTAACCCCTGAGCATCAAATGGGTGTGCCCCCCCAAAAAAAACCCCCAAAAAATAGTTAAAAAAAAAACAAAAATAGATCACGAGTGGACAGTTTTAATAAAGTCAAATATGGTTCATGTCCAAGATCTGCAGGTGGCTCTGCAGCTTGAAGATTGCATACATGTATTCAAATGTGTTGGAGAAATCAATAATTTTGTTCATAGGCTTAGAAATAAAAACTTAGAATTGTAATAATTTTTTTTAAATTTTGGTTTTGGGTCATTCCCAGCAGTGCACTAACCCTAACTCAGGGCCGACTATTGCCTCTGTTCTTGGGGAACACTCCTACTCATGCCTAGAGGAGCGTGGATGATGCCACAGATGAAATCTGGATCACCTGCATGAAAAGCTAGAAACTTATTGCTGCCTTATCTCTCTGGTCTTAAAAATAATTTTTAAGGGACTTGAAATAAACATACTTTAAGTGTAGCTTCAGTGCTTAAAGCATAGTTTCTATTCAGTGAAATGCTTCTATCTCACATTTTTGAATAATTTAGAAATTCCTTTTGAATAAACTATGATGATTTGCTCGTAATATTTCCATGATATCATTATATTTGGTCTTGAAACACAGTAATAAGTGAAATTGATGCAAAATTATTGAAAAAAATAGTACATTGATTGGCACAAGAAATACAAAATATGTAGTAAGTAAAGCATATCATAAGAGAAAGTTGTTTTGATTTTCCAGAATTGTGCAAATGCATTTTCAAATAATTGTTATAATCTTCAACATCATCATAACTATCACATGGACAACATATTTAAATTAATTAATTTTTTATTTAATTAACATGATTATAGTTGAGTTGCAGTCACAAACAGATCACCCCTCTTCACCAGTGTAACATTCCCCCCTCCCACTCCCTGCCTGTATTTGAGACAGGAATTCTACTACAGTTATTTGTTTTTAAGTTCAGTAACTTGGTTTTTTTTTCTTAACCTATAAGGTTTAAAGGAAAAATAGTAAAATTGTGACAGTGCCAATCGCCGTTGTTTGCATAGGCTCAGAAAAATGTGGGGAAAACAGAAAAAAATCCTTGGCCTGATTACACATATTTATTTATTTATTTTTATTTATTTTTTGTATGGTTTTTGGGTCACACCGGCAGTGCTCAGGGGTTACTCCTGGCTCCATGCTCAGAAATTGCCCCTGGCAGGCACGGGGGAACATCTGGGGCACCGGAATTTGAACCGATGACCTTTTGCATGACAGGCAAACGCCTTACCTCCATGTTATCTCCCGGGCCCCAAATGATTACAGACATTTTTTTTTTTTTGGTTTTGGGGCCACACCCAGTGACGCTCAGGGTTACTCCTGGCTACGCGCTCAGAAGTCTTTTCCTGGCAGGCACGGGGGACCATATAGGAACCGGGGGATCGAACCGTGGTCCGTCCTAGGCAAGGCAGCAGGCACCTTACCTCCTGCGCCACCTCCCGGCTCCCAACACATTTATTTTTAAATATTCAATAGCATGTATAAAAAATGCAGTGGGTGAGGCCTGCGAGGTGGCACCAGAGGTAAGGTGTCTGCATTGTAAGCACTAGCCAAGGAATGACTGCAGTTTGATCCCTTGGCGTCCCAGATGGTCCCCCAAGCCAGGAGCAACTTCTGAGCGCTTAGACAGGAGTTATCCCTGAGCATCAAACTGGTGTGACCCGAAAAACGAAAGAAAAATTGCAGTGGGTCAGAAAAAGAGTAAACCAGGTAGTGTGCTAGCCTTGCACAGAACTGACCTAGGTTTCATTCCCAGCATTATATAGGCTTCTCCAAGACTGCCAGGAGTGAGCAAGAGTCAGAAGTAAGCCCTAAATATTGCTGGGTGTGGCCCCAAATCCCAAAAATATATACAATAAGAGAAAAATATGATATTTATTTTCATCAATGTATACAAAATTAAAATAATCATATAATTGAGTGAATTGACATAAGATTAAAATAAATTCTTAAAATGAAAAGACAAGGGCCTGAAGAGAGCACAGTGGAAGGGCATTTGTCTTGCATGCTGCTAACTTAGGAGAGACACAGTTCAATTCCCAGCATCCCTAAAGTTCCCTAACCAGCTGGGGGGCATTTCCTGAGTTCAGAGCTAAGAGTCACTCCTGAGTGACTCTGGAAAATCAATCGATCAATCAATCAATTAATTAATCAATCGATGCAGTCTTAAAAATGAAAAGACAAAATTACAAAGTAAATATTACAATTAAAATGTTGACAGTTTGAAAATAAAATAGAGGTAAGAAAAAAAAACAAGAGTAATGTGAGAATATAGTGGGTATATTGTGTGATTCACTCATATTTCATTCCCAGAGCACATTATGATTCATGGATCCCATCAGGAGTGAATTTTGAGTGCAGAAACAAGAGTAAGACCTGAGTACTAAAAAGGAAAGAAAATGAATAAATAAGTCTATGAAGAGTCAAAATGGAAATAAGAGCTTACACATATATGTAAACATTCGAGAAGTAGACATAGATTTATCATATTATTCTTATCCTTGGAGATGGAAGCACACATATAGATGCAGTAAATTTCCGCTCTTCTGATTGTCATTGGTTTCATTCTCGATATCTTTTTTTTTTTTTTTTTTTGGTTTTTGGGTCACACCCGGCATTGCTCAGGGGTTACTCCTGGCTCCATGCTCAGAAATTGCTCCTGGCAGGCACAGGGGACCATATGGGTACTGGGATTTGAACCGATGACCTTTTGCATGAAAGGCAAACGCCTTACCTCCATGCTATCTCCCGGGCCCCTCATTCTCAATATCTTATTGGACTCTTATTCGGTCAACTTTGAGAACTTTTAAATAGCTTTCCTCCCAATTTTGTCCATTTTGATCATTTTAATCAACTTTTTATTTACTTGTTGAGATAATCTAGATGAATTATTTTCAAATGACCCATGCAAAATGTTAGCCCAGTAAGCAAGCAACAAAACTGTCTAGCGCCAGTCACAGAATCACACTTTATGCTGTTAGAATTCAATGTTATATAATGCATTAGTGATACTGCATAACAGAAAGGGATCTAATGTCATGAAGGTCACATAATATTATCATCTAGAAGCCAGAGTCATATCACAGTGGTAGGGCATTGCCTTCCACAAGGCCAACCTGGGAAGGACCTAGGTTTGATTCCTGGTATCTCATATGGTCCCCCCAGCCTGCCAGGAGTGATTTCTGAGTGTAGAGCCTGGAACAACCCCTGAGCGCCTTTAGGTGTGACCCAAAGCCAAATAAACAAACAGAAATTTATCACCTAAAGGTTTTGTTTTAGTCAATTTATGTTTTCTAGAGATTATCATCTATTAATTTCTGCAATGTTGACTATGTTAAAATATATGACAAAAAAGTACTAATGAATAAATATAGCCTCAAATCTAATACTATACAATTACAAAATAGAAAAGTATGAAAGCTTGCATTTTTTCCTCCCTGTGATAACCTAATGGCATCATATTTGTAATATAATTTTAAAGAAGAACAAATAATAGATTATCTCATCTATCTGTATAGATAAATGTAAATTCATATAATATACATAAATTGAGAGAATGGGAGAGAGAAGCAAGAAAGTATATAATACTGAATGGTGACAAGTCTATAGCTTCATTTTGATTATAAAATATATGACTATCAAGTAATGGTGAATTAAGGGGAAATGTTGAGTTGGGCTGGATGTAGCATAAGGAAAATGGTGAAGGGTGATGTATGTTATAGTGATGATTGAAGTGCCATAATTTTATGAATCAAAATGATAAATTTAGGGGCCGGCGAGGTGGCGCTAGAGGTACAGTGCCTGCCTTGCAAGCTCTAGCTAAGGAAGGACTGCGGTTGGATCCCCTGGCGTCCCATATGGTCCGGAAGCCAGGGACAATTTCTGAGCACTTAGCTAGGAGTAACCCCAGAGTATCAAATGGGTGTGGCTGAAAACAAACAAACAAACAAAAAACCCAAAAAATGAAAACAAAAAAATGGTAAATTTACTCTTTTAATTATATTATCTGAACTTCAACTAAGTTTTTAAGACACTGCAAAATAATATTATAAAGTATAAAGTATTATAGTTATTTTTGCATAAACAACTTAATTATAAAGTATGAAGTAATATAGTAACAGTTATTCTACTTGTAAGAATCTATTAAAGGAGTATATGAACATTAATTTTTAAAGATTAGTGCATACCTATATTTCATATGCTTGTTTATGACTATGTTTATGAGTATGCTATTTAAAGTCAAAGGTCTTGACACAAGCTTCCAATGACAGATAAATGGACAAAAATTTAGTGCACATGTACAGTGGAATACTGTTCTGTTATTAAAAAATATAAAATGTTAACCGTTAATTCAGCATGATTGTCTCAGTTAAGTGAACTAAGTCAGAGAAAGAATAAAACAGAATAATGCCAGCTAAATGTGCTATATAAAGAAATAAAATAAGCTAAGAGACAGTAACTGAAAAAAATTATTTTATTTGAACAACTAACTTGGTGAAAGAGTAGGCTGAAAGGTTCACTTGCTGTATGTGGTAGAATATGGTGAACATGGTAGAATTAAAGAAAATCCTTAAAGTGTGCAAATATTTAAACTTGCAAGTCAATGTTAATTCATTATAAATAATTATTTTAAAGATTCAAATTAAATTAAGGACAGAAATGAAGAGAGTCTTTTAATTACAATAGTCGTATATAGCATAAAAGGAATAAATATGAGTATCCAGTTATTTTTCTTGATAGGGAAGAAGGGGGAGAAAAAAATTAAGATAGAAGAAATGACTCAATTTAGTATTCCTGACTATGAACCAAGGAATGAGTATTGACTAGAATGTAACTTGACAGAAAGTTTGACATTCAACAAGGAAACGTGTTCATTGCTATAACAATAATAGCTATAGATCTTTGAGGCTGTATTACAGTCAAGAAGGCTCTAATTATACTACTCACAAAATTAGATCTTCAGTCCCCATGTGGATTCCATGTAGCCAGCAGGAGTGAGACGTGAGTGCTACCAAGTATGAGTCAAAAGCAAAGTCCCAAATCAAAGACATACATTTTTTTATTAAAAATTGTCGGTGGCACTGGAGATAAGGTGCCTGTGCTAACCTAGGACGGACCACAGTTCGATCCCCCGGTTCCCCATATGGTCCCCGTGCCTGCCAGGAGCGACTTCTGAGCGAATAGCCAGGAGTAACCCCTGAGCATCACCGGGTGTGGCCCAAAAACCAAAAAAAAAAAAAAATTGTCTTGCCTATAATTTTGTGTTTGTTTTTGGGTCACACTCTGTGGTATCCAGAGGTTACTCATGAATCTATGCTCAGAAGTCGCTCCTATCAGGCACGGGGGACCACTTGGGATGCTGGGATTCGAACCGCCATCTGTTCTGCATGCAAGGCAAATGCCCTACTACTGTGCTATATCTCCGGTCCCCCAATGTATTGTTTATAATTTAAGTGAAATGATGGGTCAGGATACAATGCCTTATAAAGCATCAACCGAAGTATTAGAACCAACATATAACATTAGAGAAAAAAGAATAGATATAAATATGAAAATTATGGTTATTAAATGAGACGGAAACAGGTGATTTTTTCATACTATATGATTTCTACTATATTTTGCACGTTTATTTTGTAATGTTATGTCAATGAGATTTTCTATGAGTAATAGATTCATTTATTGA
>PVKC010047596.1:0-11033 GCA_004027635.1 Crocidura indochinensis | reverse complement strand
GGGCCACACCCAGTGACGCTCAGGGTTTACTCCTGGCTATGTACTCAGAAGTCGCTCCTGGCAGGCACGGGGGACCATATGGGAACCGGGGGATCGAACCGTGGTCCGTCCTAGGCTAGCGCAGGTAAGGCAGCAGGCACCTTACCTCCTGCGCCACCTCCCGGCTCCCCCTCAATCCTTTTGAATGTTTCTTCTTTGATTACATTCATTCTCCCCTTAATTCCTTCCAATCTCATCGACTTGAAGAAAGAATGGAATCTGTACCTCTTTCCTTATTCCCAAGAGACTGGGGAAGAAAGAGCAAGAATCTTAGTCTCTGGGGTTGCATGTAGCTGGCCTGGATTCAATCCCTGGCATCCCATTTGGTCCCCCAAGCTGCCAGGATTGATTTTTACACTCAGGAGTAATTCTTGAGCACTGCTGGTATGACCCAAACACCAAACAAAAAACGTTTGAGTCTCAGCCTACTTACTGTTCTTAGGGGTAGAATCTGTCCAAGGCATCTCCAGTCTCCAGGAGTGGTGTCTATGAACAGTGAGAAGGAAATTTCTGTTCCAAAGTTTGAAGTCTTGATGCAAGATAGTTCTCTCAGGGCAGGGTGAAGTGGTTTGTGAAAGACCTTGGTAGACAAACTTCCCTTTGCCTCTCAAGACTTGGTTTAGAGAATCTTGTACATCTGTAGATTCATAGCAGGGTATACCTACAATGGACTTTTTCGGAACAGCAGTATGTAGTCAAAATGACCTAGGTTTGTACTTGAGTTTACAGTGAGAATTTACAATGGAAAAGATGTTTTCCACAGAAACAAAGAATACAATGCTGTGTGATGATCTGTGCTTTATAGAAATCCTGTAGTTGGGACTGGGTTGAGGGGAAGCGAGGAGTTCTCTCAATCAGTGCTCAGAGAGCTCTGGTGCTGCTTCTGGTGATACTTGGCCAACTGGGCCTGAGAATGCAGTGCTATACTCTATTGCAAGAGACTACAGGGTGTCCAGGACCCTCGAAGTACTTGGGAGCCTTTGAGGCCACACTTGGCTATGTTTGGCCACCTCCAGAGTTGCTCCTTTAATGCTTGAGTCATCTTGTGATGCTGGGGATCGAGCCTGGGTTGGGTACAAGCCTAGCACATGCCCCAACAGTAGTACTATATCCCAGCCTCTCTGGGGTATAGAATTAGTTTTCTGAGTTTTCGAAATTGTTTGGTTTAAACAGCCTGGCAGGGCAAGAACAATGAGAAGAAATGGGGGTCAAAGATGATGAGTATGCTGGTGTGCTGCCTGTGAGCCCTGGCAGGCTACTGTCCACAGCTTGGTTCAGCTCCTAGACTTGAAGCTGATAAAGGGGTTGGGCAGTTCCTTTGAGGTCTCATTTTATTCTTAAGTCTGAGATTGGTTACAATCTGCCATCTTTTTAGTTTTTTTTTTTTTCAGTTTTGAACAACACTTGGCAGTACTCAGGCCTTACTCCTTACCCTATGCTCGGAGATCACTTCTAGAGGGCCTCTTGACATAATGTCTTGCCAGTGATGAAACTTGGGTTGACAAGGTACAAGGCAGGCGCGTTACCCGCTGTGCTGTTGCTCTGGCTCCATACACCCCGTCTTGGGTGAATCCTGAGCTTCATGTCTTGTTCCACAGCCCTTCTAGACAACCAAACCTTGAGTTTATTGGTTTGATTGAGCCAAATTTCCTTTAGACAAAACTCCACTTCAGTGGTCTCCTGTATCAGTCCTGCTTCTGGGTTTTAGCATCTGGATCTTACCACCAACATATTTATTCATTAACAAGTTTTTACCAATAGTTTCATTGAGAATTTTTAGAGGTTTCAACACTGAAATTTAAAAAAGGGTCTGTCACAACAGTCGCTTTGAGTATCACTAGAAACACAAGGCCTAGTATATATATTTTAAATATTTAATATTTTTCTTCAAAACAAAGGATAACTTATTATTATCCTTTTTTATATGACTAGCGAGGCAGCTTTAAAATACTGTGACTGAAGAGCAAGACTGGCAGCCTTTGTTAATAACTTAAACCTAAGGCATTTTCTGTTTCAGGATTAATTACCCCAGAAGATCGCAAATATGGAACGACTAACCTGCACTTAGATGTGTCTGATGCAGCTAATGTCATGGTCTATGTTGGAATTCCCAAAGGACAGGGTGACCAGGAGGAAGGTAGGTGCTGAGCATAAAAGTGCAACTTCTTCTCAGAGAAGATTTTTTTTTTTTTTTTGGTTTTTTTTTGGGCCACACCCAGTGTCGCTCAGGGGTTACTCCTGGCTATGTGCTCAGAAGTCGCTCCAGGCAGGCACGGGGGACCATATGGGAACCGGGGGATTGAACCGTGGTCCGTCCTAGGCTAGGCAGCAGGCACCTTACCTCCTGCGCCACCTCCCGGCTCCCAAGAGAAGATATTTTTATCTAATGTTTACTCTCTCTTGTTCTAGAAGTCCTTAAAACCATCCAAGATGGTGATTCAGATGAACTCACAATAAAACGGTTTATTGAAGGAAAAGAGAAACCAGGAGCCCTGTGGCACATATACGCTGCTAAGGACACAGAGAAAATACGAGAATTCCTTAAAAAGGTACATGGCTTATCCCATGGCATGTGGAGAGGTTTGGAAAATAACAGTGTTATAGATCAGTACATGTTAACGAACTGACTGGGTTACTGAGAATTTTTACAACCTCAGGAGTTAAAACTCTGCCTCTTGAATTGGATGGGCTACAAACCCTAAGGAACAAGGGTCTTGAAAATTTTAGGTATGCACCTCTAAAGAGACCTTCTCTTTTTTTTCTTTTGTGTTTTGTATGACAGTGCATTTGATATATATATATATTTTTTTTTTGTTTGTTTTTTTTGGGCCACACCCAGTGACGCTCAGGGGTTACTCCTGGCTATGCGCTCAAAAGTCGCTCCTGGCTTGGGGAACCAAATGGGAAACCGGGGGATCGAACCTCGGTCTGTCCTAGGCTAGCACAGGCAAGGCAGGCTCCTTACCTCCAGTGCCACCGCCCGGCCCCCATGCATTTGATAATTTTTATACTCAACTTTCACATTATTTCATTTCAGAGGAAATACATGTTTGCTTATATTTCCTTGAGAAACTTACCACTTAGAACTTCATGATGTATCATTCTTAACCTTTGGTGACTATTCTCTTAGTGAAGTGTTATGGTTCTGTTGGTTTTGTTCAACCTACTACATCACTTACAAGGTCAAGAGGGGCCCTGGAGATAGCATGGAGGTAAGGCGTTTGCCTTTCATGCAAAAGGTCATCAGTTCGAATCCCGGTGCCCCATATGGTCCCCCGTGCCTGCCAGGAGCAATTTCTGAGCATGGAGCCAGGAGTAACCCCTGAGCACTGCCGGGTGTGACCCAAACCCCCCCCCCAAAAAAAAAAAGGTCAAGACCCATGGGCCGGAGAGAGAGCTCAGTGGTAGGGCATTTGTTTGCCGTGCGTGAGGTCAACCAGGGAGGGGCTTGGTTAGATTCCCAGCATCCTATATGTCCCCTAGTCTTCCAGTGGCAATTTCTGAGTGCAGAGCCAGGAGTAGCTAACAGCTGGGTGAGCACTGCTGGGTGTGGTCCAACAGCCAATCAATAAATGAAAAAGTTTTTTTAAAGGTGGTCAAGGCCTGAGCCCTATTTGTGGCTAAGAGTTTATATACAGAGTCACTGGAGAAAATGCAGAGTTTTATAATTACAAATTTTCAGATTGTTCTAAAGAACTCTGGAAGATCTAGGTTACTGGAGAGATGTATTTGTTTGCCTTTATTGCTTACAAAAGGGTGCAGGTTGCAGTCTTGGTATCTATAGGTAATTTCATTTTGGGTGAGGAATGGGGGGGGCGGGTCACACCCATTAATGATCAAAGTTAAGTTACTCTTGGCTCTGCCGTCAGGAACTGCTCTTAACATTACTAAGGGATCATACAGGAGACTGGGAATCCAGGCCAGCCACATTCAAGGCAAATCCCTACCTGCTAACCATCTCCTTATGGTGGATACCTCTAGCATACAAAGTCTTCCTTAGCCAGCATAAAAATTTGAAAATAAAAATGTTTCAGGCTAAGGATTAACTCTTCCAGAAAGCCTACTTCAGATTGTGTCATAATATTTTGAAATTTATTCTAGGTGTCAGAAGAACAAGGCCAAGAAAATCCAGTAGACCATGATCCCATTCATGACCAGAGCTGGTATTTAGACCGATCACTTAGAAAGCGTCTTCATCAAGAGTATGGAGTTCAAGGCTGGGCTATTGTACAGTTTCTCGGGGACGTGGTGTTTATCCCAGCAGGAGCTCCGCACCAGGCAAGAACCATTACTGTATTCTTTTTAAGCTATGAGTTTTTGTACATGTTACTGATGTGGCTTGGTATTTTTCAGGTTCATAACTTATATAGCTGTATCAAAGTGGCTGAAGATTTTGTTTCTCCAGAGCATGTTAAACATTGTTTTTGGCTTACTCAGGAATTTCGTTATCTGTCACAGACTCATACCAATCACGAAGATAAATTGCAGGTAAAAGAAAATAGCATTGATTGTTGGCATTCTCTAACTCTGGCTTCACAGTGTGTGAATGAATGAAATGGCCATATCGCACATTGATTGATAGATTTATCTCTAGTACCACTGTCTATTGCAGGGGTCCTCAAACTTTTTCTCAGACCATTGGAGGGCCAGACTATAGTAAAAACAAAAATTACGAACAAATTCCTATGCACACCGCATACATCTTATTTTGATGTGAAGAAACAAAACGGGAACAATTACAATATGTGGCCTGTGAGCCGTAGTTTGAGGACCACTGGTCTATTGTCTATGTAGACAGAGGAGTAAATGTAAAGGAACTCTCCCTGCTTTGATATTGATGGAGCGCTAAGAGAACTATGTCTCAAGAGACAAAATAATAAATCTGATTTCTGATCCCAGTTGAGCTGCCACAAAAGGATCTTGAACAAAGACTTTTGGAGCTGCAGTCTTCTGCAGGAAATGACAGAAAAAAAAAATTTTTTTTTTTTTTGTTTTTTTTGTTTTTGGGCCATACCTGGTGACGCTCAGGGGTTTCTCCTGGCTATTCACTCAGAAGTCGCTCCTGGCAGGCACAGGGGACCATATGGGGAACTGGGGGATCGAACCGCAGTCCGTCCTAGGTTAGCACAAGGAAAGGCAGGCACCTTACCTTCAGCGCCACCACCCAGCCCCGGAAAATTCTTTTCTAATTCAGAGGGTCTGATAGGGTAAATTTAAGTTCATATAGGCAACAGATTTAAAATACCTCTGAAACTCGGGTTTAAGAGAGCTCAGTGGATGACTCCTATTTGTCAGATGTCTCCTTTATTGTGTTTCAAGTTTTTTACACCAGTAGAAAGCTTTACATTCATTGAAGGCTCAAATAATGGTAATTTTTTAAGAATATATAGATCATAAAGTATGCAATAGCCGTGTGGAAGAAACTTCATATGTACTTTATATGTACAAAAATATTGTGTAGCTCATTTTATTGTGGGTAGTCACTTTAGTGGTGTGGAAGCAGTTACAATATCCTAAGGTGTGCCTGTTTAATATTGAATATTTTCTTTTTTTGGGCGGGGGGGAGGCACACCCAGTGACGCTCAGGGGTTACTCCTGGCTATGCTCTCAGAAGTCGCTCCTGGCAGGCACAGGGGACCATATGGGAACTGGGGGATCGAACCGTGGTCCGTCCTAGGCAAGGCAGCAGGCACCTTACCTCCTGCGCCACCTCCCGGCTCCCAAGAATACTTTCTTTTTTTTTTTTTTTTTTGGTTTTTGGGCCACACCCAGTGACGCTCAGGGGTTACTCCTGGCTATGTGCTCAGAAGTCGCCCCTGGCTGGCCTGGGGGACCATATGGGGCACGAGGGATCGAACCGAGGTCCGTCCAAGGCTAGCGTGGTAAGGCAGGCACCTTACCTTCAGCGCCACCGCCCGGCCCCCCCAAGAATACTTTCAACGTTATCAAACACTATCTACATTTCATGTTGAATGCTTTTTTGCTTTTTTTTTCTTTTTTGGAGGGCTACACCTGAGTAATGCTCAGGACTTTTTTTCTGGTTCTGAGCTCAGAAATCATCCTGAGTGGGGGTTGGGGGTGCTGGAGGTTAAACCTGAGTCAGCTACATTCAAAGCAAGCAAGCAAGCATCCCTATTACTCTAGCCCATATTGAATACTTTCAAATTGTAAGGGGAAAAGAGTATTTGGGATAATTTAAAATGACTTGGCAGTAAATAACTATTTTTTCATCCATATGCAGGTAAAGAATGTTATCTACCATGCAGTGAAAGATGCTGTTGCTATGCTGAAAGCCAGCGAATCTAGTTTTGTCCGGCCCTGAAGGTCCCAGTGACGCCTTAACACCTCTGCACGTTGGAAATGAATACTGGCAGCTGTTCAAATTCTTCAGGCAGGATTCCTGTGGACTTTGAGATTCATGTTACCTCATCTTCTTTTATAAACTGTACCCACTTGGTGAAGGGTACTCTGTCTAATGTATATTTCTAGTGTTTACAGACACTAAATGTGTATATGTAGTAACTATTTACAGAACGTGTCCTCGAACTGTGACTTCTCACCTAGTGCAGAACTACCAAGCTATAAAAACAAAACCTCTTCTCAGCTCTGGAACAATACCTGTGGTTACTCCCCAGCTGTTTTATTGAACAGCTTAGTCAGAATGGGTTTCTAACTATTAGGAATTACTGTGCAGTTATACTTGGTTGTATTTTGTTTATGTCTGTCTGATTATTCTTTCCCCAGATCCTTAGTTTCAGAAGAGCAGCAGAGAACAGCTAATGATGCAGTTCTTACTGGACTGCATTAGGACTGGCATTAAATAGAAGTCGACTACTGTACAATTCTTGGGCTTACCCATCTTTTTTAGTTAAATGTAATTTTAATTTAAATGAAGCTTTGCTAATTTTACGTGTTACGCATTTTGCATTAAAATATTCATATAATATTTGGACTCTGTTTACTGGCATTTTCCTTGTTAATTCAACATACCCTTCATTAAATATTTTTTTGTTTGTTTGTTTATGGGCCACACCCAGCATTGTTCAGATTACTCCTGGCTCTGCACTCAGAAATTGCTACTGACAGGCTCTGGGACCATAAGGGATGCCGGGGATCGAACCCAGGTCCGTCCTGGGTTGGCAGCATTGCAAGTAAGGCAAATGCCCTACTGCTGTGGCCCGCCCTTCATTCATTAAATGTTACAGGTACTTATTACTCCGAGAGATCAATGGAGTGGGGGAGTACATATTTTACATACATGAGCCCAACTCAACATTGGTGTTTCCTTCCCCCCCAAAATAATGATTTATGATCAGATTATAATATGATTATAATAGCAATATAGAAATAAATTTTTCTTCATCCAGGTGGAACTCGTTTGCAAAGAAACACCGTAAATTGAATTTCATAGTAAGAATTGAAACCCCCCACCCCAAAAGTGATTAAATTGGCCTAAAATTAGTAAGAGGGCTAAAGAAATAATTAAGATCCCCTGGAGTCATCTAGGAGTGATCCCCAAACACTATGTATGTGCACCCCATGAAATCAATAGAAATTTTAGAAATATAATAATCTCCACATAAGAAAAATTTTAGATTCTTTTATAATTCATTGATATCTATAGCTATTAAACTGAAATCAAGCACTATAGATGGTACAGTCTTGAGTTTTTGCTAATAACTCTTACAACATACCTAATGTTAATTTCCTTCAAGCCTAAATATTTCATGAATTCGACCTTTCAAAAATAGAAATATCTGCCTGCCTTTAGTAGGAAGAGTCTTCCTGTCTGTGAATTCAGAGACCCTCCTTTTGGCAGAGCAGAAAGGGCAGTTAGCAGTGTTCAGAAATTTTCTTAAGCTAGGGGTCCAGGATGTCTGTGGCTCAATATGTCTGAACTTAACTGCATGTGTGAGACCCTAGGTTTGCTTCCAGCACCACCAAGACATCTCCCCTAAGCCAAATAAATAGGAATACTTGGATCCTCTTGGATGGTAAACATTTCAAGGGCTATGAATTGACAAGCAAATCATAACAATATAGAAACAAAAGCCACCAAATAGCAAGAGTCAGCAGCAACCTTCAGCTGCCAGTATGTATTAACTCAAATTGGCACAGATTACAAAGGGCTCATACTTGAGTATGGTTTAATTCACATCACCAGGATTAGCGCGATAGCACAGATTAGTGTTTGCCTTACACATGGCCAATATGGTCCTCCGTGCCTGCCAGGAATGATTTCTAAATGGAGAGTACTAGGATTAATCCTCGAGTGCCATCAGAAACTAAGCAAAAACAAGAATTTCAGCACCATCATCAATGTGTTAAACCTCTCAAGTTTACAGATTCTGGGTAAATGGATTTTTTTTAAAAATATTGTTCATTGGGGGCCGGGTGGTGGCGCTGGAGCTTGTAAGCTAGGACGGACCTCGGTTCGATCCCCCGGTTTCCCATATGGTCTCCCAAGCCAGGAGCAATTTCTGAGTGCATAGCCAGGAGTAACCCCTGAGCATCACTGGGTGTGTCCCAAAAACCAAAATATATATATATATATATACATATATATATATATAGTTCATTGAGTAACTTTGATATTACTTTTGACACCTTAGAAAACTGATAAACCTGGGGAAACCACATGAAAGACTTTGAAACCAGTTTTAGTCTTTATTTTAACTAAATGTTAAGTGTCCATCTGGATCAAATTTGATTGTCTACAGAACAAAATGCTTGGAATTATAAGCATTTGTTTGCATTCTACAATAAACTTACTAGATAAATGCAATATAAAACTATCCTGTTCTTTCCAACTTGATTAACAGATAGAAAATCCACAGTAAAAAATCTTAGCAAATAATTTGTGGTTGCTGACGAATTTAAAAGTTAACATGGAGAGACAACAGAATCGACATAATAGCCAACACGACAGTTAATAACGAGTTGCGGGGCCAGAGAGTTCCGAAGGTTAAGGCACTTGCCTTGTTTGCAGCTGACCAGGGTTTGCACCCTGGCACACATACCCCATATGGCTTCTCCCCGCCCCCCATCTTGGGGCACTGCCAGGAGTGATTTCCTGAGTGCAGAAGTAGTAACCAGGAGTAACCCCTGAGCATCACTGGGTGTGGCTTCAAAATAATCCTACCAAAAACAAAAAGTTGCAGGACTCACACCAACTTCAAGATGATAAAGCTGGGGCCCGGGAGATAGCATGGAGGTAAGGCGTTTGCCTTTCATGCATAAGGTCATTGGTTCGAATCCCGGTGCCCCAAATGGTCCCCCGTGCCTGCCGGGAGCAATTTCTGAGCATGGAGCCAGGAGTAACCCCTGAGCACTGCCGGGCGTGACCCCCCAAAAAAAAAAAGCTGCAATAAATAAAGTCGAATTGGTGAAAGAATAAACTATTACTGGAGCAGAACAGAGCTGAGAAAAACCAACTGACTGATAATTGACTAAGCTTGAAGTTTTTTCCCAGCAAGTGGTACTGGAATGACTGGGCATCCAAATGCAATAAATCCAGATTCAGGCCTTACCGTTTTTAACAGGGATTGAAGTAAAAGTTGACAAAAAACTTTTTTTTGCAAAAGAGAACATAGATGTAGGTGATGCACAAAAATGGGGGAAATAAGCAATATGAAGAGAATGAGAAGGCAAGTCACAGACTGGGAGAAAATATTTGCACATGACATCTGCCATAGGACTCTTTGGCAATATATACATCTAAATCTCAATATATCAGTAATGGCCCAGTTACCTGGAAACAAAAATAATATGATCAACTATAATACATGGTCTCTAAAATAATTATTTAAAAAAATGGGTAATGGGTTCAATCCCAACATCTCCCAAAACACCACCAGGAATAACTTGTGAGTGCAGAGCGAGGAGCCTGGTGTGATCCAAACATTAAATCACTTAAAATATAATAAAGGAATAATCAACTCAATTTAGAAACTGGACGAGACTGACAGAATAAAGATGGTCACAACATACAAAAAGATGTATAGGAAGTAAGACATTCCAGATTAAAAAACCATTAACAGGCTGGGAAGATAGCTGGAACACGTTTGGCTTGCAAGAGACCCCCCACCCCCAGTTTAAACACTGGCACCACAAGACACCTCTAATACCTTCTGAAACAGCCTTGGTGGCCCCAGTACAAATAAGTCTGAGCACCAACCTCACAGGAAATCACTCTGGGCCCCCCACCCCCAAAACCAAACAGCAATATGGCAATAAGTTTTTATCTATTGGAATTTTCGTGGTTTGCAAAGAAAAATAACAAAGATTGAAATAGTCACTATTAAATAGTTAAAAACCTGAACACTGATAACAAATATCAGTACTGGTGAGGATGCAGAGCCTGAACTCTTATGCACTGCTGGTAGACATGCAGAAAGGTACAATGCTGCTTGGAAGACAGTTTTTTATAAGACAGACATAATCTTATCAAAGAAAGTAACCTTAGAATTTATCCATGCCACATATGCCTGGTTATAAGGACATCTTCTCTTTCCAAGGCCAAATAGGAAATATCTGGGGGCAATTATATGTTCACTGCACATGACAATCTACAATGAAACCAAGTGTTATAGCAGAAATTTATTAAAATTCTTCATATAGTATTTTACAGGCAGAAAAAAATGTAGTGTTCTCAATATTCAAGAACAAATGCTATTTGCAGAAGCATGAAGAAATGCTTTTGATGGCTCCCACCCACGCCCAAGATAGTCCATTTCAACTCTTAAAAATGCTTCATTTATCACTCCATGCCTCAAAGCTCTGCAAATAGTGAAGAGATATTAGCAGAGAACCTTCTCCCAAAGGCAATGCCTCAGTCAAAGGCATAGTGCAAAATACAGAAGAGCAACTTGAGGAGTGCACACACCAGCAGCGCCAGGAGAAGAGGCTAAGCCCGCTCAGATCCCTGAAAGCCCCTAACTGCGAAGTGTGGCCAGTCGGGACTGCATGGCCTCCAGGGCCTCCTCCTCCTCCTC
>PVKC010047595.1:0-10995 GCA_004027635.1 Crocidura indochinensis | reverse complement strand
CCTAATATAAGTACATCTGCTAATACATTCTTCAAGTTCATAGAGCCATTTTTATAGATCCTTTTTAAGATCCTTTGTAACTTGAAAATAATCAGTGGAGTTAAATTTAATTGACCAATGTTTTACCTTTATAATCTTCAGATAACTGCAATTTGCAGTTCATTGGATATTTAATTAGTTTCTGCTAGACATTTTTTTTATCTAGTTAATAATCATGTACCCATGACTAGTCACAATGATAAGATTTTGCAAGTTTTTGTTATTTCAGCTCTTGTACTACTTTAAGATGTAAACTTTGGAGCCCAAGAGAAACTACTGGGGTCAAGAATATTTGCTTTTTTAGCTGGAGCGGAGGCACAGAGCGGTGAGGCATCTGCCTTGCGGACACTAGCCTAGGATGGACCGCAGTTCAATTCCCTGGCGTCCCATATGGTTTCCCAAGCCAGGAGCAATTTCTGAGTGCATAGCCAGGAAAAAATCCTGAGGGTCACCGGGTTTGGCCCCAAAAAACAAAACCAAAGAATACTTGCTTTGTACAAGGCTGAATTTGGCTCAATTCCCTGCACCCTGTGTAATGTTCCAATTCTCCCAGGCAAAAAATAAACACTAAGCTGGTTATGAACCAAAATGATGAATATATGTCAGTTTTTATAGATTGTCATATAAATATTTTTAGCTTAATTGGACCAGACTGATAGCATAGCAGTAGGACCTTTGCCTTGCATGTGGCTGACCCAGGACAGACACAGATTCAAACCTGGCATCCTTTATGGTCCCCCAAACCAGGAGTGATTTCTGAGCGCAGAGCCAGGAGTAACAACTAAGCACCACCAGGTGTGGTCAAAAAACTAAAAAAGAAACAAAATGAAACACTCAATCATTTTAATAATTATTTTATTTTAAAGAGAAGATTCCTTCTACCAGACAAGGAGGCCTTAGGAAAATTAAGATTAAAAATAAAAATTAATAAAATAAAACCTTATCTGTTTATATATATATAAAACCAGGAATGAGAAAAGAAAAGTGGAAATACAGTCCCATGTACAAATGCATCAAAAAGTAATTAAGTTCCAGGAATAAACTTAGAAAGGAGTGAAAGACTTGTACATTGAAAAGTTTAAGCAACCATTAAAAGAGAAGACAAAAAAGATAACAAATTTTAAGGTTTTTTTTTAATATCTATATATAAACACCTTGATTACAAACATGATTTTGGTTAGGTTTCAGTCATGTAAAGAACACCTCCCTTCACCTGTCCAACATTCCCATCACCAATGCCCAAATCTCCCTCTTCCGCACCACACCCCCACCTGTGCTCTAGACAGGCTTTCCACTTCCCTCATTCATTCACATTGTTAGGAAAGTTCTCAATGTAGTTATTTCTCTGACTGCATTCATCACAATTTATATATCCTTGTTTATACCTTGAAAAATTAACATTTCTAAAATAACCATAGTACACAAATCAGCATAAGGATTTACTACAATCAGTATCAAAATTCCAATGATATTCTTCTAAAATAGCCAAAATAATTCTGAGATAAGAATGAAGATGTCAAAATTTCCAGCTTCAAAATATGACCATACTGATTAATGGAATAGAACTGAAGTACGAAAATTAAGTCTCCTTCTAGTATCAATGTTTTTATTTCCAGGAATCAGTTTAATTCTTTAGTTCTACTCCCTTGATTTTTATGGATAAAATAATTTGTAAGGAAGGGATCAACAGCATAAAATGAAAAACACCTCTTTATCAAATGACTTGGGGAAACTGAAGTGAGGAATGAAAGGAACAAAGGAATGAAACTGGATTCCTGTTTCACACCATGCTGAAATGTTAACTCAAAATAGATAAAAAAAGATTTGGATGTTAGACTTCAAAATATGAAAGATATAAAACAGGAAAAACTCTTCATGATATTAACTTTAAGGATAAATTCAGGGGGCCAGAGAGATGCACAGTGGTAGAGCATTTACCTTGCATACGCCACCAGGGACCTTATTCATTTCTAGCATTCTATATGGTCCCCTGAACCTGCCAGGGGTGATTTCTTAGTGCAAGACCAGGATTGACCCCTGAATGCCTCCCGGTATGACCCTAAAACCAATCATATCAGTCAATAAATAAAAGTGTTTTTAAAAAAAGGATAAATATAGACATATTCTTAAAATGACAAGAAAAACAAAGGCAAACAAATAGCTTGAGATAACAGCAAATTAAAGTTTCACAGAGTGACATTAAAACAAAAAGGCATCCTAATAAATAGGGAAAATATTTGTATACTATCTGTTGAAACATTAATTATATACATAGTTATATGTGCTGTAAACTCAAATTAACATAAAACAAACAACATCAAAGCAACCTCATCAAAAATTATAGGAACTGAATAGACACATCAAAGAAGACGCATCAAAAGCAGGCACATGAAGAAATATTTGTTTTCACTTATTGTTAGTAAATTAAATGAAAATTAAGGAGGGTCTATAACAAAAGACTAGAAAAAACAAATGCTGGTGAATGTATGATTTAAAAGTACTCAATCACTTTAGGTGAGGATATAAATTGGCATATCCTCTATGAAAAAATATTATGAAGGTCTTTAAAAATATTAAAAGTGGATCTATCATATTAGCCAACAATGTCATTTTTGAGTATCTAGCCAAAGAACACACAAACACCAATTCATTAAGATATATGCATATCTATGTTCATTGCAGTATTATTTATGATAGCCAAGATATGGATGCAACTCTAATGCCTAAGGGCAGATAAATGGATTAAGAAAAAGTGTTATATATATACACAGTGAAACACTATTCATACACATTTAAAAAGATCATTTTGTGATAACTTGAGAGAGTCATGCTAGAATGAAAAAGGCAAATTCAAGATGATCTCACTCATGTGGGAGATAAAAAAAAATAAACAAGATAAGGAAACAGGCAAAGTCAAATGAAAACAGGCATTTGAATATAGAACTGAGGTTACCAAAGGGGCAGGAGGGAGGGTTTAAAGGGTAAAGGAGGTCCTTGGTCTGTGGTAGAGGGATTTGTACTTGTGTGGTGAGTATGGTAGGATACATTTAGAAAGGTATGAAACTAGACTGCTAAAATCAATAATCTTGTAAAGCAACATTACTGTAATACATATATGTAAACAATCTTCAGGCAGGCTACTCAGTTCCACTAAACACACACACAATATTTGGAATAATTTTAAGATTGAGTCATCAAATCTTCCTCAGCTCTTCCCTCCTTAGAGCAGCCATCACAGATCAGCTTATTTAAAATGTCTCCTGACAAATAGAATTCCTGGAGATCAAATTCTTGTTAAACTAAACAAAAAGCTGAACATATGCACATACTAGTTAGTTAAAACACTACTATAAGATTAGTGCTTATCCAATTCCATAATATAAAAAGATTATATTATGCTGTTTACTTTCATACTGTTCTAACAGAGGCATATACAATAAGTTATATTGATGTTGAAAGAGAAAATATCTGGAACATGCATTTTTATATATATGTATGTATATACTGTTCATATACTTATCATTCTCTGACATTCATCCTGCTTCCCAAAGAAAATATAATCACTGTGAATGATTAGAAATTGCCTGGAATAATTATTTCAGATGTCTCATGCATTATGTTATATATGTTGCCTAATGTCTTCAGATCATTTTAGATTACTCACTGGCTATCCTAATAATTATTTTCATGATAAAAGAATAATAGTCATAGTTTTTTAGTTTTAAATTTTATGCAATTTTACAAAATCACCTATTAGATAAAGCCACCAGTAAAATATTGTGTTATTATTTGCAACATATTCTATTGAAAATATTTATTTGGTTGAAATAGATTAATTTGTAATAAGACATTTGACTAATTTTTCAAAAGTTAGCAGCAGCTAGTCAAGATTTAAGATAGCAAGAAATTAAGATTCAAAGAGATTGAATAAAATGCTTGAAGGAGGTTCTGGAGCAATAGCACAGTGGTAGGGTTTTTGTCTTGCAAGCGGCTGACCCAGGATGGACCTAGTGACTCATTGGACCTAGGTTGATCCTCGGCATCATATATGGTCTCCCGAGCCAGGAGGGATTTCTGAGTGCAGAGCCAGGAGTAACCCCTGAATAGGTGTGGCCCCAAAACAAGCAAACAAAAAATATAAAATGCATGAAGGGATGCAATAAATCTACCTGTTACTGAGAGCTTTTATTTCATGCCATTGTTGTCTTAGTTTATCTGATAGCTCTCTTTCAGATATGCCACTGTTAGTTACTCCCTACCTCATAAGAGGATCTACCACTAGCTTGAGAAATATCATATTTTCTGATGTTTATAGGATATGAAGAATTCATCATATGGAAATTCTGAAACAAATACCCTTGAGACTGATGGTATGGTGTGGTATGGTGTGAGGACAATGATATAAGGATAAGCATTCTAAAGATAAGCATAGGAATGGAAGAAGAGAAGGGGTTCTTTTCTCTTAAAGAGTCATGATAGGTATTTAAGGAGACTAAGAATCGGGCAAACAAGTAACTAGGAAAATGTAGGGTATTAACTACCAAATAATGGTTGGTTTTATCACAGTTTTAGGAGGACCAAACACAGCATAGAGATCCAGAAAATAAGAACTATAGTTTTCTGTTGCATCTGTCAGTTAGGTAGTTATTGGGAAGTTTGAGTAAGATTTTAGTTAGAGTTTGGTGAACCAAAGCTCCAGTAAGACAATTTAGTGTCAGAAAATGGAGATAAATGTGTTGTTCAGTGCTATAGCCATAGAACATGTGACTATTAAGCATTTGAGTGTGGCTTGTACAAATGGAGATCTGCTTTAAGTATAAAAATATAAACTTTCAAAGATTTGTTATAAAAAACAATGCAGTAAAAAACAAACAAACAAAAAACAATGCAGTGTAATTGCTTTTTGTTGATTACATGTTGGAAATATTATCTTTGGATATATTAGTTCAATATATGTGGATAAGATAATTTTTACATTTTAGCCTATTTAAGTGTAGGTTCCCAAATTTTTCATATATGCCATGACTTATATTTTGATGGGACAGCACTGAGCATTCATATTTACTATTTTTTCAACAAATTTTGATTTGAAAAAAGAAGATAGTCTTTCAATATAAGTACAAAGTCAAAGATAAGGATTTTGTTTGTTTGGTTTTTGCATTTTTTTAGATTTTTTTGTCATGCCCAATAGTGTTGGGGTACTCCTGGCTTTATACTAGGAATCACCCCTGGCAGACCCAGGAAACTATATGGGACTCCAAAGATTGGGCCCAGGTCTTGAACATACAAGGCAAGGGCCCTTCCCACTGTATATTGCTCTGGTTGCCAGGATATTTCTTAAATTTCATTTTATTTTATTGTGTTTTTATATCTTGTTACTGCTTAGAGACTTATTCCTAGCTATAATATTGCTCAGTATCCCTGAATTTTTAAACTTATCTGTTCCCTTACCCAAAATAAGAAGAGCTTAGAAAATTGATGAAAGAGGTTATCTGATAGAGGTTAAATCTTGATTGATAGAACGCAAGAAATCAATCTAGGAAAACAAGTTTGCTGATGTAGAAGCGAAATTGCTCCAGAGACTATTTCATTCCCCTGAAGGAAAATGAATGGAGGAAGGAATAGAACTTAATTTAGATATATAACTAGATGGTAGCAAGGTAATAAGTTCAAATAATATGGACAATGAAAGGCATTTAAGTTCAGTACATCACAATTATTGAAGCCAGCATACATTTTTATGAATGTAATTTTTTGACAAAAATGTTTTAGTTAGGATTATAAATGTTGGTGCCCTGGTGCTTTTTTTGGCTAAGAATTTCTTCATTAATGACAGACTAATCTAAAGTTGATATAAAGATTAATTTAGACCTGACCTAAAACTAAAATGCTATCCTTGATATAAATATGTTACTTATAGGAGAGTTCGATACTGTTCAGAGTCCCTCCACACCCATCAAAGACCTTGATGAGAGAACATGTAGGAGTTCTGGATCAAAGTCCCGAGGAAGAGGCCGGAAGAATAATCCCTCCCCACCTCCTGACAGTGACCTGGAGGTATGCTGAGCTTATACTTCAAGAAGGTTATCTGATGTTTTATAATGTACAATGTTATATATGAAATATATATAAACATATATATTTCCTACTAAAGAAAAACAATGTCTTGTAATGAAGAAACCTACTACGGAGACATACTTTATAACTAAGTAGTTTAAAAGTAGTTTGAAAGTTTGTAATTGCTAAATTCACCAACAATAGCTTGAAAATAGCTCTGTGACTTCTAGACCTGTGGTAATTGTGTTCTTTATCCAAATTGGTAGCTTTTTCTTTCCTTTTTTTTCTCTTTTTTCTTTTATTTTTAAGTGGGGGAAAAACTCCCAGATATGCTAAGGGTTTACTTCTGGGTCTGTGCTCAGAGACCACTCCTGGTGAGCTCAGGGAAAAAAAAAAAAAAAAAAAAAAAGCTGGCTCAGTCACATGCAAGGGAAGCACCCTACCCTTTTTATTATTACTCCAGGCAGTTATTTTTCAAATAAAACCATTTTGTGCAGAATAATTTTCCAACAAAAACTAGTTAATAGTACCAGTGTAGTTTGATATTTATGTGGGTTAATTTAAAAAGAGAGGATCACATAGATGAGGGGATCATGGAGGAAGGGGATTAGGTACAATACATAAAGTTCTAGCATGTTACTGATCCTGTTTCCAACCTTGGCACTAAATGTGGTTCCCCAAGATCATCCCTGAGCACAGAGCCAACATAGGTATGGCCAAAGACCCCTAAAAAAGATAAAATTATTTATGGAAAGGAAAAAACAAGTTTACAAAACGAATTAATCATGTCATATGAATACAAGTTAACATTTGTATACTTGTCAAAATATCCATGTCATTTTTCTGGTAATGTTGTTATATTTTGTAACCCACCTATAATAAACGTATTTTTTCCTTAAATAGAATATCAGAAAAAAAACTACTTTAATTAAAAAGTATTACTTCTTATGCAACTACATGCTTTCAGAAAAGAACGTTAAGAGTTAGTCAAGTAGTGCTCATCGCATCTCTTTTTAAAAAAGTATTTCCTTAAATTGAACACTACAAGTTCAAATGCCTTCAGGGACCAAGATATAAATGAGTGAACTGAACTAAGAAGGCAGACAACAGCAAGAGCAGAAGTTCCAGGATAGTTCTAAAGGGACTTGTCTGTCACCACCCTAAGGGCTGCTCAGCCAGCATTGCTACAACTTCCAACTTCTGCTACCATTAAAAGTCTGTAATTTCTGTGACATCTAATCCTGATATACTTAGCAGCTATTTGATAGCTGTCCAAGCCAAAACCCTTATGACTCTGAGTCCATACTTTTCAATTGCTCTTTAGGATTTTTTAAATATTATTTTTAATTTAATTGTTTAAATATTAATTATATTTAATATATATTAAATATGTTATGTATAATATGTACAATTATTTTATATTAATATATATTCATTATTTAAACATTATTAAATAGATTCAAATTATTTAAATTTGCATGAATTTCAGTATCTCCTGAATTCTTATAGTGCAAAAATTTTAAATAGGGTTTTAAGTACCTGGAAGTCCAAATATGCTGCTAAAAAATATTTAGATATATTTCTTCAAATTCAGGTCTCTTAATGTCTAAGGCATTAAGTTCTATTACTTCGATCACTATTGCATTATAAAGTGTTCAGAACTTAGTTCTGGCAAGTTTGGAAAGAAAATTTGTCAGCAATGTAATTTTTACAGAGAATATCAAAAATGTTATTAATGAATATTTTTTACTTATACAGATATTTCTGTTCTTAGAAATTGGTAAATCTGTAACATTTTTTTGTTGTTGTTGTTTTCAGCGTGTATTTGTCTGGGACTTGGATGAAACCATCATTGTTTTTCACTCATTGCTTACAGGATCTTATGCCCAGAAGTATGGCAAGGTAAGAATAAAGAATTTTAGATCCAGAAACTATTATAGTTTATTTTTCTCCAAAATCCAGGATCCACCAAAATATGTTCCAATAGTATTATTGGAGTTTGTAAGATCTGCTGCTCAGTATTTTTTCCCAGTAACTCATTATTTTTCAATGCAAAGTGATAAAATTTATAAAGCTAGTTGAAATTGAATTAATTTCTTTTTTGACTTTTGAGTTTGTTTTCTACCTCAAAAACAGTCTTATTGTAACATAATTATCTTAGAAAAATTTCAATTATAGAAGTCAACTTTAGTCTGATAAACAAAGACACTATTCTCCAATAAGGCAACTTAAAAATATTTTACTGGGGCTGGCGAGGTGGTGCTAGAGGTAAGGTGTCTGCCTTGCAAGTGCTAGCCAAGGAAGGACGGTGGTTCGATCCCCCGGCATCCCATATCGTTCCCCCAAGCCAGGGGCGATTTCTGAACGCTTAGCAGGGAGTAACCCCTGAGTATCAAACAGGTGTGGCCCGAAAAAACAAACAAAAGAATTTATCCTAAGTTTGTATCAATGATTTTTAAATACTAAACTGACATAAAATAACATTTACAAAAAGTGAAATCAAAAGATAAATGACGGGGCCGGGCGGTGCGCTGGAGGTAAGGTGCCTGCCTTGCCTGCGCTAACCTAGGACGGACCACGGTTCGATCCCCCGGTTCCCCATATGGCCCTCTGTGCCTGCCAGGAGTAAACCCTGAGCGTCACCGGGTGTGGCCCAAAAAAAAAACAAAACAAAAAACAAACAAACAAAAAAGATAAATGAAACAAAATTATTTCCTTAATCTCAGAGATTTGTTCTAAGGAATGGGTTTTTTTTTTATACTGTTTATATTGTTTCTGAGAATATTGGTCTGCTACCAAGTAAAATTGTAGAGTTATAGTTGAAGAAAAACAAAGACATGTTGAAATATTTTGTTGCATCATATGTAAAAATAAAAGCAAGTACTCTTTTGTTCGACAGGTCTTTGAATCCATGAATATACTTGGGCAATTTTGTGAACATATATGAATAGTGCCTGGAGAGAAAAATATCCCTTAACTCATGAATTTCAGCACCGTGATTTCATTATCATCTCCCCTATTCTCTCTTGCAGTATTTCTCATTTTTAGCTTTTTAAGAGATATGGTTAGAAAGCTTATGTGTGCTAGTTCAGGCTGTTTCAACTCTTTGGAAAGTTGGTCTTTTTGCTTTGTTTTGTTTTGTTTTGTTTACTTGTTTTTGGATCATACCCAGCAGCGCTCAGGGGTTACTCCTGGCTCTACTCTCAGAAATCGTTCCTGGAAGACTCAGGGGACCATATGGGATAACGGTATTCGAACCGCTATCCTGCATGCAAGGCAAACACCCTACCTCCATGCTATCTTCCCGGCCCCCTTTTTGGAAAGTTTTATTTGAAAAGTCAACAACATTCTTTATCTATTAGCCTGCAAAAACAGGTGTCAAAAGGTTGATGAATCCTGGTTTAGGTCATTATTCTTTGAATTTTATATATAGGACTCATAATCTAACCAGTAGATTCAAAGCATTTTAACCTGCCTTCAATTACAATATTGCAAGTAATATCTGACTTTGGTTTCTTTATATATAACACATACCAAAATGCATACCTATCATTTTTTTTTCTTTTTTGGTTTTTGGGCCACACCCGGAGGTGCTCAGGGGTTACTCCTGGCTGTCTGCTCAGAAATAGCTCCTGGCAGGCACAGGGGACCATATGGGACACCGAGATTCCAACCAACCACCTTTGATCCTGGGTTGGCTGCTTGCAAGGCAAACGCCGCTGTGCTATCTCTCCGGGCCCCATGCCTATCATTTTTTTTTTTTGGTCACACCCCGCAGTGCTCAGGGGTTACTCCTGGCTCCATGCTCAGAAATTGCTCCTGGCAGGCACGGGGGACCATATGGGGCACTGGGATTCGAACCGATGACCTTTTGCATGAAAGGCAAACGCCTTACCTCCATGCTATCTCCCGGGCCCCCATGCCTATCATTTTTATAGTAGTTAATAATTTTGTAAGGTCTTCTGTCAGCAAAATGTTCAGTTTTTAGCAACTATGTTTAACTTTGTCTTCTAGGCTGGTAGTAATGAATCGGACTCAAGTATTTCTTTCCGGATTACACTATTAATGAATCTGCATTGACTTTTTGCATTTAAAATGCTTAGGCAATGCATATTGCTAAACCATGTGAAAGGTAATGATTTTGTTCAATAATCATGTAGAAGATTTCAAAGTTTTGAGTTTAAGAAGTATTTTTTTTTCTTTTGGTTTTGGGCCACATGCAGTGGCGCTCAGGGCTCTGCGCTCAGAAATTGCTCCTGGCAGGCTCAGGGGACCATATGGTGTGCCAGGTTCGTCCTGCTTGCAAGGCAAATGCCCTACCGCTGTGCAATCTCTCTGGCCCCTAGTTTAAGAAGTTTGCTAAACACCCTAGGCACAATATTCATCTAAAGCAGTGATCTCCAAAGAAGCCGTGTTTATGCACATTCATTAGGCATAACAAATGCTCTATTGAGGTCATCTCATATCTAGTACATTGCTATCTGTCTCATGACACATATATTACCTGAACATGTTCATATAATCTAAAGTATGTATAACTTATTAGATACACAACACTTATGGTGAAAATTCAGATTTCTAATTTGGGGGCTGGAGAGATAGCTCAAAAGGCTCAGTGTATGCTTTTCAAAAGAAAGGCCTGTGTTTGGTTTCTGAAAACACATTGACTCCCAAAAGTGTCAGGGTTCTAATCCCTCACTGAACTGTGAGTAGCCCCTGAACATTGTCATTTGTGTATCCCCCGAAAAGGTTATTACTAATATACTATCCCATATAATAAGACCTGGGCAATCACCTAAATCATTTCTTCTAGGATAATGTTGAGCTAACAGGAAAATTATAAATCCTGTTGAACTAATTGTAATACTATTTAGTAGCCAAGCTTCACATAAGAAAAAA
>PVKC010047594.1:0-11040 GCA_004027635.1 Crocidura indochinensis | reverse complement strand
CCTGTCAGGAGTGATTTCTGAGCATAGAGCCAGGAGTAACCCCTGAGCGCTGCTGGGTGTTACCCCAAAACAAAACAAAACAAAAAATATTTAGACTCATTTAAATGTGTATGTTTGAAGGAGTTAATGGAAACAATCTGACTTATAATAAATAATTAAAAATAAACAATCACAATACCATTTCAAATATATATAAATGTAGTGGGGGGAATCTATTCCAAGGAATTTATAAATACAGTATTCAATTATAGTTTTTACCTTAGTTGGAAAAGACAAAATAAATAAACTGGTTTTTTTTGTAGTGGATTTGTTTACTTTTACACTTATAATGGTAAAATTGGTTTTGAAAATATTTCAGATTGCACATAAGAGTGATCAAATGAATATATGTATTGATTTTATTGAAACATGGTTCTTACTATCAAGGACCTTACAACAAAAGACTCAAGTAGAACAAAAATAGGAAATAACAGAAATTGGCATGAATATTTTATAGATATGAATTGTAAAAATAGGTTCATTTTATGTCTTTTTGTTGTCTTGTTTGCTGTCAAAGCATTTTATTATTTGTTATTTTAGACATAATTTGGTACAGTTGGTGCTTTTTTAATACATTATAGTTTCATAAATAAATTATTCAGTCTTAATTATAGCACAGATACAGTCAGTTGGCATCTAATTATATAGTATTATTTGTTTGGAAAAGTTAACCAAATATAGCATTATTTGTTGGAAAAGTTAACCACATTTTATGACTGAAAATAAGGTTAATATAATAAAAGGTTTCTAGATTCAGATTAATAAAGGATCGTTATTCAATTTTGATTTAACTAAATGTTTCTAGGGCATGGTCTCAAGTGCAAAGTTCTTTACTCTTATTTCTTTAAAAGTAAATTTTAATTACTTCTACAGAATCTATGTGTTATGCAAAAGCCTTGTCATATGTACTAAGCCTTTTTTCTTTATTCTTTGGTTTACTGATGAAATGTTTTCACAGAACTTTTGTAGAATATTTTTATAGTTACTCATTCAACTAAAATTGTTTCAAAATATAGTTGATTTCTTACATATTTTAATAACTTAAAATGCTTCCATTTCTAAATATTGAAGTATTATTTAGGTACATACAAAATAAAGTAATAAAATCTTTGGGAAACAAGTTTCCCCAGTAAATGTAAAAGGAATTAGAGTCCCATGGCTCTAACTCCATCATAAACTCCAAAAGGTCTCTTCTAGAAACAAATTCAGAAGTTTAATGCTCTGATATGCTGCTGGATATGGTAAATGTAAAAGAAATGTATTTTGGAAATGCATTCTATATCCAGAAAGAAAGACTTTTCAAGTATACTTTAGCATTCTTATTTATGACATTTGTTAATTTGAATTATCCTATAAAAATTTCTGAGCTTTTAAAAAGAAATCACTCTGAGAAATTCTGCATAACATTTGCATAAATTGGGACCAGAGAGATAGCACAGTGGTAGGGCTTTTGCCTCGAAAAGCACAGCTGATTCAGGAGGGATGGTGGTTTGAATCCCAGCATTCCATATGGTCCCCTGTGCCAGCCAAGAGCGATTTCTGAGTGCAGAGCTTGGAGTAATCCCTGAGAAGCGCTGGGCATGACCAAACAGCAAAAATATTTACATAAATTCTTTGTTCTCAGTTTATAAACGTATAGCTAACTGTAGCATTAGGTCTTAAGCTACATGGAACGACTCTAAATATCTTTGTTGACAAATTTAGCTTTCATGAAATTTAAAGTTGCTTCAGAGCAGAAATTACTTCAGTAATATATGTTACACAGTCTGTTTCTGAAGAAGCACACAAAATCTGCCTAAAGGAAGTCTACAGAATGTTAGAAATATCAGTAAGAAATATGAGTATCACAACTTTTGGCCTGAAACAATTAAATTAGAAGATTTAAGTAAGACACTCAGATATTTCATAAGAATAGAGCATGGATAGAATTTAAAAGATTTATTGCTTTAGAATATGTTCATTATTAGAAAAGATAAAAATAAACAATTAAGCTAAATGAAAATGATCACATTCATGCACATTATTACCTTCATGCAAATGGTTTTAATGAACTGTTTACGTGACTATCATATAAGACTATCTAACTCAAAACAAACATATTTGCAATCATGGTGCTTAAATATGTATTTAAAAATAAAAATAATTATCTTTCTAAAAATAATGAGCATAAAATTAAAACTATGTTGTCTCAGATCACAGGCATGAAATTTTGTTTCTTATTTCATGATACTAGCCACATCTTTTTTTTCATTTCATTACTAAATATCATCATAGAATTTAGCCTTGAAAACTCAGCAATAAATATTAATCTCAAGGATGCCTAGGTAATTTGGGAAAACCTATGTATTTTTAGTGTTTTTAAAAAACATCAGAACTGAACTGTTCTAATACTTATTACTAATAAATATTTAGTAACATGATAAATTAAAAACCTTTGTTTTGTACCATCTAGTATTTAAACATTTAAGTAAAATAAGAAGACTGGAAGGGGAGCTGAAGTGAGAGCACAGTGGTAGGGCGTTTGCCTTGCAAGCGATTGACTAAGAATGGACCTGGGTTAAATCCCTGGCATCCCATATAGTTTCCCCAATCAGGAGCTATTTCTGAGAGCATAACCAGGAGTAACCCCTGAGCATCAGTGAATATGACCCCAAAACCCCCCAAAAATACATATACAATCAAACAAAAGGAAAATTATATGTTATTCCTACTGAAAATATTTAAATAATATCAAAACATTACTTGAATAACTATACAGTATTCCATTGAAAAAAGAAAAGGATTTAAAAAACTAGTTATTAATTTATTTTCATAAAACTCCTTATATAATCATATAAATTTCATAGACTATAAATACAATCATAGTATTATTTAATTCCATGCCACTTTAATTTTAATGCAATGTAAATAAAACTCCACATTATTTTTTCACATCATTTTCATTTTTTGTATTAAAAGCCTTTAAGACAGACTTAAAGCATAGTAATATATTTATGTCATTACCTAAAATATAAATTACATTCCTATTTACATTATATGTTCATGATTCCAGAATTCCAAACCCATGTAACCCTTGGCAGAGAAAGCAGTTTCATATGATAAAATGAAATAACAGGAATGACAAAAACAATGAAGATATTTGGTATGTTTCCTACTGTTACAGAATTCTAGATACCTGCAAGATATTCATTAGTATCATCAGTGAAACATTCTGCTTGGGGCCAGAGTGAAAAAGAATAAGGCACTTGACTTGCACTCTAATGATACAGGTTGAATTCCTGGATCCACATATGATTCTTAAACCCCAGTAGGAGTGATTCCTGAGTACAATCAGTAATAAAATCTCTGAACACAGCCAACTGTGATACAAAAACTAAAAACAAGCAGACAAAAAAACCCCACAACGTTCTGCTTGACCAGATACTGTATTTCATTTAACTATTAAATATGAGTTTATTAAGATTTTATTTATTAATATTTGCTTATTTTAATTAAATTTAATTAAATATTAATTAATATTACTGTAATGCATGATAAACATTGTCAAACATCCTGGTGAATTGTTCACTGGTATCTTGTAAGGAAATAGTACATGGGATTTTGTGATATTACTTATAATAAATAAAGTTCTAGGAAAAATACAATAGCAAATGTATTCTGGTCTGAGTTTTATAAGTCAAGTGTAGTAAGTAAATACAAAGAAAGTATTTGAAAGATAAATTTAAATGGCTATAAGCCATTTAAGCAAACCATGAATTATGTATTATAATGTATTATATTCATATATAATAATGTGATATGCCTATACATATACAGAGCTCATAAGTGCACATTCCTCTCATATGGAATAAATCCTAGTATTTTATCTTAAGATCAGAAAGATAACGAGTGCAAACTATTATTAACAGAAAATATATTTTAATTAATATATATTTTCCTCTTTTGTTTTGGGGTCATGCCTTGGTATACTTAGAACTTATTCCTGGCTCTGTTATCAGAGATCGGTCCTTGCATTGCTCAGGTGAGTATGTACAATGTAGGATATTGAACCCAGGATGGCCATAGGTAAGTCAAGTGTTTTTAGCTGCTCTTTCTGGCCTGGCAAACAAATATTTTAATTTTTATGATTAAAATTTCTAGGAACAATTACTAAGCCAAGGAACTGTAGATTACTAAATTAAATCACTAATTCAACATTTCTAGTTTATGCTTTAGAGCTATTTTCACTGAGAGAAACCAGAGTATTAAAGTAATTACTATTTAAATGTCTTAGATCAGAAATTTCAAGCAGAACTTAGAGTATTTTTTCATACAAAAAGAAAAACAGAATTGAGAGATTTAGGGGCCGGAGAGATAGCACAGCGGTAAGGCATTTGCCTTAGACGCAGAAGGATGGTGGTTCGAATCCTGGCATCCCATATAGTCCCCCGAGCCTGCCAGGAGCAATTTCTGAGCATTGAGCCAGGAGTAGCCCCTGAGCGCTGCCGGATGTGACCCCAAAACAAAAAAAGAAATATTTTAGAGATTACTAGATCATACCAAGAATGAAAGAATAATGGTAGTTGACTGCAATAAAAAAATCAATGAATTGATAATGCAAAAAAAAATGAATAAGATATAGTAACTTAGTTGATAAGAATTGCAAAAAGAAACAGAAATAACAATTTTACCTTCTAAGAGGACAGGAAGCAAATCATTTAAAACTTATTGAATTAATGGGAAAGATAAAGTATACTCCTTACTTTTATAACATCTAGAAATAGTCCAGCAAGAAAAAGAAAATAAATTATACATTTAGAGTATTAACATTTTATCAATAATAGCATGGTTTTGAGTACTGATAATCTATGCATACCAGTATTACAATAAAAACTAAAAAAAAGATATATCATGAATCATTTAAAATAAATTTAAAATAAGTGAAAAATTTAATGGGAAGATTGTTTTGGGAAAACATTCAAAGCAGTGCTCATTGATAGCAACTCTCTTTTACATTGATCTGATGGGTGCAGTATTTGCTTCTCAATCTTGGTCAAACCATATGTATCTGGAGGACTATGTTGTACTTTCTAATTGTGAGCCTCTACTTGTAAAGTATGTAATTCAGACCCTCTCCCTGAGCATTCTTGTTATGATTTATTTTATAGAGAAAAAAGAAATCACCATTCTCAATGGGTCTATGGAGACAAAATAGATCTATAAAAATGACATTAATCAATATGGATATAGCTTTTGTAATCTTGAATTATCCTAGGAACATACCTTAAAATTCATTATGAAGTTTAAAAACGGGCTGGAGTGGTAGTACAGCAGTAGGACGTTTGCTGTGCATGTGACTGACCTAGGACGGACTGCTGTCCTATCCCGCTGCATCCCACGTGGTCCCCCAAGTCAGGAGTGATTTTTGAGTGCATAGCCAGGAGTAACCTGAGCATCAACGCGTGTGGCCTCCCAAAAAAACAAAACAAAACAAAAAAACCCCAAAAAGTTAATAACAGTCAGTTCAGTGTAAAAACAATAAAACTAGTTATGAAAAGTTAATTTTAAAAAACTATTTCCTGTAGCATTAGTAGTATATTCTGCCATAGTGAAAAAAAAAAAGTCATTTTGAAAGCTAGGCCTTTTCCAATGTATTGAAAAAGTAGAATTATCTCACTCACACAGATAAATTTAAGTGTAAGTTGCTAAAGATATATGGCAGAAAACTGTGTTCACAAACACTATTCTGACTCTAATTTCAGTTTAAATAAATGCTGACAAAGTTAAATTCTGGATCTGTAAGTAAAGGAGATACAATAATTGCATAAATATATGAAACTGATTATAAAGTCATCAAACTTCATATGATAAATATATAAGAGGGTTTACATATGGATATTTACATGAGTGGCCAATTTATTTCACACAAATGTTTAATTTTAGAAGATCTCTGTAGTTGGCTAATCCAAGCACAAAATGTTAGTTTATTCACAAACCAAATATCTTATATTCACAAATGGTGAAGTTAAAACCACATGTTTTTTTTCAGTCATCATAAAGAATTTGAATATTGTAGTTAAATTACATCACTGAACAATAGAGCAATTATAATTCAATTACAAACATAACATGAGTCAGATTAGTGAATAAACTTCAAATTGTAGATGCCACAAATATTTTTAAATATTATTTTTAAATATTCAAAAGGAATGTTCTTTTGATTCTAATTACTCAGAGTAGTATGCTATGCTCTTTAATCAGAAAGATTTGAGAAAGCAATTTTATTGCTGACAATTCTGCTAGGTTATCTTCACCATAGAACTAAAATTCACCCAGATGGTATCCTCCCTAGAGTTTTGAGGTGCTACATAAAAGACTAGACTGACAGTAGTAATTAGATCTTTTTATTGATAAGAAGCTTTTAATCTGTATGTTTCTCTGTAGCCAGCTTTTTTTTTTCCTTAGTGTAATTCTCTTTCTAGGTTTCTCACTAAATAAAAAAAAGGAGTTCTAAACTTGGTTTATAAATGCTCTGTGGTTATTTCAAAGTCAACTGAAGGATGCAGATCAATTTTCTAAAGGTTCATTTTTCTTTTCCTCATTTGAAGTATCTGTTAAGTTCACGCACAAGGATTTACTGTAAAGTACACCCAAGTAAAATTCAACAGAAGGAAACTGGACTTTAGAATTGAATCTAAAAGCATCAATGTAGTACCTATTAAATAATGAATAACAAAATGAAAAATCATTAATTGAGCTTATTTAATTGAGGGTAACATTTTTTCTAAAACTAGCTACTTAATATCCTGTTGCTACTATATTAGAGGATCTTATTCTTACTATATCTAATAACTTTTTGGTTATTTTCTTATATTAGGGAGGTGACAGTGATTAATTTTATATTATTAACCTTTTATCCTATTTAATTATTTTATAATTTGTCATTCTAATCATTGTATTTTATAACTTTGCAAAAAATTGTTTAAATAAAGTTTTGAACTGTGAGTGGCCAGAGTGACAGTACAGCAAGTAGAGCATTTACATTGTTTGTGGCCTACCAAGATTTGATCCCCCGAGCATTCCTATGATCCCAAAAAAGGCAACAGTGTGATTCCTGAACACAGAGTTAGAAGTAAGTCATGAGAACTTCTGGATGTGGCACCCATTGTTTTAATGTAGTAAAAGAAAACAAAATAGAGAGCTGGAAAGATATTGTTTCTGTTTATAAAGCTCCCTTGTATGTGACTAACTAGGATTCAAGTGTCAAAATCCTATATGACACCCTAAACCTCATGAAGAGTGATTTCTATAAGCAGAGGCAGGAGTAATATCTGAGGTATACCCACAAATAAAAAAAATAAAATAACATAAATGTAATTTGGGTTTAGGAAGATAGCCATGAGTCCACGACTAAGTGACTCGACTCTACTACCTCCAAATACTTTACTACCTGAATTCTACTACTCCACTACCTCTACTTCCTCTAAACATTAGTGCAGGTACAACCCACTTGCCACCAACTACTAGCAATTGGGTCAGGCTGTTGACCAAGCCAATTTTATTATAGTGGGTGGTCATCTTTGCAGTATTGCTTTCTAGTATATTCTGAATAGGGACTGATATCTTTTCCAATAGTTATTGTGAGTGCCTAATATGCTAAATGTATTGTTATGGTCTGCAGTGTGTGTGTGTGTGTGTGTGTGTGTGTGTGTGTGTGTGTGTGTGCATGTATGTGTGTCTTGCACCCAGCTGTGGTGAGTTTCAGATTGTAAGCAAGGCTATCAGTCTAGATATCCTGCAGAGTGGCCCAAAGCACATGTCTTTTTTGTGATAGTTAGGTGGACTATTGGATTCAGTTATTTATGAAAAACTACTATGGTAAAGGAGCTGTGATATGCAACACCAGGGGTGGTTAGACCTTTCAGAAGGGCTAATCCCACAGGATCCAATAGTCTCATCCCATTAACTGAAGGATTTCAAGAAGTGATATTAGATCTGGTATAAGCAAAGTTGCATCAGGTAGTCAGAATATTCCTACTATTTTAACTCTGGATTCATTGAAAAGTTTTTTAGCTCTAATTTTGAGGCTGAAAGAAAAGGAGAGATTCTTTCATTTATGACACATGTGCTTTTCTAATTGCTATTAGTAAACTGAATCCCGTAATGACTGAACTTGGATATTTTAAAGATATTTTTATTTCCTTATTACTTTTGTTATTTTTTTTTTTGGTCCTTAAATTTTCCCAAAGCTCTCAGTTTTAAAAATCTTGTTGTGAATGTCTGTTCTATATTGTTTTACTAATTGAGGTACCTAAAATACGCTCCATACCCATACACATTGCTGAGGGAAAAGTTCCACCCCTTCTAAATTCTTCCTGAGTGTAAGTCAACACATCAGGTGAGTCGTTTAACTTATTAAATCTATTTTTCTTGACCTATATTGCAATATTTATGTGTTATTTGCTGCAGGAGTTCTATCTAGTTTCCAATTATTCTGAGTGTCTTATTTGGAGGGTTGGGCCACACCCAGTGACACTCAGAGGTTACTTCTGGCTATGTGATCAGAAATCATCCTGGTTTGGGGGAACATATGGAATGCCAGGGAATCTCTCAAGGCTCATCCTAGTGTAGCTTGAACAAGGCAACTGTCTAACCCCTTGCGCCACTGCTCTGGCCCCTGTATTTTATTTTTATGTCTCATGTTTTTATTGTAAATATATACATACATATATGTAATGTATTTATTACATTATTTTTTACATTTCTACGTATATCAATTTTACCCTACCTTACACTTTTTTATATTTTTCTGTAATAACCTGGTATATTAATTCTATAGATTTGTTATTATTGTTTGAGTGTTGTGAGCACTATAGTTTTGCAGTAAATTGCCTATTTAGTGTGCAGAAATTGAAAGATATAGGAGCAAAGTTGTAAAACATCTGTGTTTTCTATTGAAGTTGACTAAAGTTATACTACTAAGGAACAAATATTGATAATAAGGAATGGGATGATATTCTAATATCTTCCAATTGATATTTAGCTTTATTTTTTATTAACTTTCCTATGTTTTTAAGAATAAGCTTTGGGGCCTCACAAGCAGAGTTTTAGAGGTCCATTCCCAATTTTGCTTCCTTGGAAGAGTGGTTCAATGATTCGAGACTCTTCAAGAAAAGCAGAACTATCTATGCTTTGCTATAATGGAGATCACCAATTAGAAGATATTTAGTGTTTAAGTACCACAAAGGTAAAATTGTATAAAATTTTTAGAATGTGATCTGTTATCATTTTTGCTAAATTAAAAAGCTGAAATTTTCTTTACTGCAGTAGATGAAAGTCATGGAAATGTTAAATCCAGAAAACTTTAGAACTTAGAAAAATGTTAGAATAACGTGTACTTGCTTCATCACATTTAGATATGCTTTATTTTCATATCTTTGAAGAAGGAAATGAATTAAGAAAGATTTATGCCATTTAGTGTCACAGTTGATTACCAGCACAAATGGGAAGAATGCAATTTTATGATTTTATGTACAAGTAAGCTATAATTCAGAATGAAATAGATTGGCTAGGCAAGCAGATTTAATTTTTAAGAATATATGTTATTTGGGCCATTGAGCTAGCACAGCAGTAAGGTCATTTGCCTTGCACACAACAAATCCAGGATGGACAGTTTTTCAAAGTCCGGCATCCCATATGGTCCCTCGTCCCTGCCAGGAGTGATTCTTGAGGGCAGACTCAGGAATAATCCCTGAGTGCTGTCAAGTGTGATACAAATACTAATATATATAACATATATAAATATATTTATATAACATTATACAATATACTCATGAATTATTAATATTATCCATGAAATAAAATCATTATCATTCATTAATTTGTTTAATATATAAATAATTAATGGTTAATATTATTTGTTAATAATGATGCTGATTGTTGATGTGTTATATATTATATAATATTTTTGTATGTGTGTTATCTGCAGAAAATATTTCTATAAATTAAGAAAGTAAAAGTCTCTAAATTACTTACTGGTAAAAAGCTCTTCTATCCTTGTACTATACTTATATTTATTTTTTTTCATTTTGGAAGCCACATCCAGATTTACTCAGGGCTATCTGCTGACTCTACACTCAGTGATCACTTGTGGTGCCAGGAATTGAACCGTGAACTGTCACATGCAAGGCAAATTCCTATCTCCTGTCCTATAACTTCAGTCTTTAGTAATATATTTTTCAATATAACTTTTTTAAACAATCTATTTCTTAAAATATAATAAATTTCTTCTATTATTGTTATGCAGTAATTATTTTTAATTTTTATGAAACTGAAATTGAATTTCTGAGATGATTTTGTGCTTTATGCAGTTTTTAGAACTTGTCTTAAAATTTTACAATGTACAACGTGATAGAGAACAAATTTTTAGTAATTTTTTATGAATTATATATATTTATTAATGTTGAATATGTATATATATAACTTTATTTTCTACAGATTATCCTTCCTGAAACAATCAGTCTCATCATATTAAGTAGCAATAGGCTGGTTGTGAGAGACAAAGGAAGGGGAAAATTAATCATTAAATAAAAATTAATTTGTTCATTCTTTTTTCTTTTGTAACATTCCATACCATAACCATATCCACAAATGTATTAATCAACTAAATATACTAGTGCAAATATGTCCTCATTAAGAACAAGTGGACTTGCTTAACTGTTACAGACTAATTTAATTTGAAAAATATCCACTAAATTTACATAATATAAGAGGGGACGCTATTAGATTATTATAGCAGGGGACAGTGACATTTTTATATATATTTATTAAAACAATTGTGATCTACCCCGCTCCCAACTGCTGGAAGGCGAGCAGGCGGGGTGAGTGAGTGCAGGCAGGGGACCAGTTTGCAGCCGGTTCCAACTCTGGAGGGCGCGGGGGTGGAGGTGTGAGAGGAGGTGCTGGACCTGTGTGCAGCCGCTCCCAACTGCTGGAAGGCGAGCAGGCGGGGCGGGTGAGTGC
>PVKC010047593.1:0-11042 GCA_004027635.1 Crocidura indochinensis | reverse complement strand
TCATGTCATTATTACCACATTAAAATAATTGACATTTAAAAAAGAAAGAAATCACTCCTGGCTTAGAAGACCACATGGGATGCCAGGGGATTGTCCTGGGTCAGCTGCATGCAAGGCAAACGGCTTACACTCTGACCTTTTGGAAACAACTCTTGAACAGAAGGGTGTACATAAGTACATGAGTCCGTGTGTTTCTTTTTGTTGGTTTGTTTCTGGATCATACCCAATGGTTCTCAGGGATTACTCCTGGCAGTTCTCTCAGAAAGTGCTCCTGGCAAGCTTGAGGGATTCTATGGGATGCAGGAAATTGAAGCCGGGTTGGTCTTGGGTTGGCCACATGCAAGGCAAATGTGCTATCACATTTGTGCTATCACTCGGGCCCTGTGCATGTGTTTCTCTGTGTGTTTCTCTGTGTGTTTAATACTGGAATGAGTATTTACTTGTTTTAGCTGAAACCTGATATGGGCCAGAGAGATGATTTAACAGATAAGGATCTTGTCTTGCACGGGTCCCACCTGAGTTTGATTCCTTGAGCTCCATCAGTAGTGATCCTTGCACAGAACCAGTAGTCAGCCCTGAACACATACAGATGCACTCCCAAAAAACCCAAAATACAACCCAAACCAAGATATTTAAATGGTTATTACTTCCCCAAAATAATTCTGTGATTAAAAATTGAGCAAATCAGGACTGGAGAGAGTGCACAGCGGCTTAAGGCCTTGCCTTGTGTACAGCAGGCCCGAATTCCGAGCACCTCATCATCGCCACGCACTTTCAGGCAAACACAGAGCGCAGGATACCCATGAGTACTGTTAGGCGTAGCCCAAATCAAACCCCCTCAAATGAAATAAGATGGTCCTTTATTTTATATTGGTCAAATTAGAAGCAGACATATTTTACTTTATTCCCTGACCTTCATTTTTGCTATAGAGCAGGGGTCTCAAACTCGCGGCCCACGGGCCATTTGCTGCCCTCCGTACATTTTGTGGCCCGCAGCCGGCCTTCAAATATCGCAGTATTCGCGATTATTCGCTTACCGAATAATCGCAATAAAAATCGCATTAGTGAGAAAAAAATCGCATGAAACATTCGCATATCCCAAGCAGTTCCGTTAGGGGGTATGCAAATGTTTAATGCGATTTTTTTTCTTACTAATGCGATTTTTATTGCGAATATTCGGTAAGCGAAATTCCTTATGCGGCCCTGCCTCACCCCGACTTTGCCTCCTGCGGCCCCAGGTAAATTGAGTTTGAGAGCCCTGCTGCAGAGGCTGTGCAGATGTTGGCAGGGGCTTAAACACATACCCAGCCATAGTGCTCCCAGAGCTCACACATCAGGTGCTCACATACTCCCAGTGCTCACTGAGGTCTCACCTTTTCCACTCAGTGCTTGCACATGTTCTCAGCAGAGGTTTCCCACTCAGGTGATGCACACAGCCATGCTCCTGGTGCTCAGCAGGGATTGCTGCAATGCTTTCACATGTGCTTGTCAGGGCTTGCCCTTCTGGCCCTCAGAGTACCTAGAAATCACGGCACAGCACCGGGGAAGCCCAGAAAACAAAGCGGCCAGGCTCAGAGAGTGGAGCTTCCAGATCTCACTTGGTGCACGTATGTAGGACACGAAGCCGGAGTTCTGAGCCTCAGTGTTAGTGCTCCAGCCCTAAAGCTGATAGTCAGAGACCAATAGAATGTTTTAATATTTCTGTTTTGTTTTAGGGCTTGAGTCACAAGCAGCAATGCTTAGGGACTATTCTTGGCTCAGCTCTGAGGAGGTACTCTTGGTGGTGCTTGGGTGACAGTGAGGTACTAGGGATGAAACCTGAGCTTACAGCATACCAAGTCTTGCTCAGCCCACTGAATTATCTCTCTGACCTTCTCTGAACAGTTTTGGGTTTTTTGTTTGTTTGGGGTCTACATGCTGTGGAGATCTGAGGTTATTCCTAGATCTACATTCGGTAGTTACTTACAGCAATGCTTGGGGACCATATGAGATGATGGGGATTGAGCCTGCGCCAGCCATATGGAAGGCAAGTGCCCTACTCACAGTACTATTGCTCTGGCCCTATATGAACATTTTAAAAATGCCTTCTCCCTTAAATTTGATGCATGCAGAGGGAGGGAGAGGGCAAATGAATATTCCAAATAAGATGAAATCCTTAGTTTTCCATCTAAGGCAGGGGTCTCAAACTCGTGGCCCACGGGCCGTTTGTGGCCAAACTGTACAACACTTTGTGGCCCGCGGCCGGCCTTCAAATATCGCAGTATTCACGATTATTCGCTTACCGAATAATTGATATAAAAATCGCATTAGTAAGAAAAACGTGCTGTGCTATCTCTCCGGGCCCAACTTACAAATCTTAACAAAGCAAAGGTAGCGGGGCTGAAGTGATAGCACAGCTGTAGGGCATTTGCTTTGCAAATGGCGGACCTGGGACTGACTCTGATTTGATACCATATCCCCCCCATCCCCAGCCTGCCAGGAGCATAGAGCCAGGAGTAACCCTGAGCACTGCTGGGTGTGGCCCACAAACAAAAACAACAACAAAATAAACAACAAAAATAAACAAACAGACAAAAAACCATAGATAGCACTAGAAATATTCAGTCTTCCAGTCCTTTATAATAATCCCCAGACTTCCTTTGTTTATCTCAAGAGACTGGTCAACTTTGCAAAAATTCTAGCCCTAGGAAACAAAGATCCTTCAAAGAAGCTATTTGCATTCTTTCTCCTGACCTTAGTCTAGTAAGTGTTCTACATGACCTGCCTCTGAAACTTTTCCCTAAGCCATCTCTCTGAAATTCAGACTTTCTACATTTAAATATTTGGTTTTTCTTGTGATACCTGGAGGCCACCATGGCCACATCCCAACACAGGAGAGGGAAGGGCCAGAGAACAAGTCAGAACAAGCATGTGCTCTATTATTTGAGCCACATTCTAGCATCAGGGAGATTCTTCTAATCATAAGGGAGAAAGTAAAGGAAGGTCATCTTGGAACATTTGGAAGGATCAAACTTAAGCATCTTCACAAATATTCATAAAGAACTTTAGCTATATGAGCAGAAAAACTTAATTTATTCCATCTGGAGAATGATAATTTTGAATCCAGTTGGGAGAATGCTGCTTATTTCTTGGTTAAAATTTTAGAATGAAAGTTATAAATACTTTGCATCTGTCTGCTTATATATGAATGTGTAATCAATGTATGTATAATATATATGATTGTTTATATTCTGCATTGTTTGGCAAAATGAATTTATAAAAGAGTTATAATTTTTGTTTTGTTTTTATTTTGGGGCCACACATAACAATACTCTGGGGTTACTTCTGGCTCTGCACTTAGAAATCACTCCTGAAGGTGCTTAGGGAACTGTATGGGAATCCGGGGATGGAAGCCTGGTTGACAACTTGCAAAGCAAGTACTTTGCCCACTGTCTGATCTTTCCAGCCCCAGAAGTTCTTTTTTTGGGCTTTTGGCTTTTGGGTCACAACCAGTGGCACTCAGGGGTTATTCCTGCTCTGCACTCAGAAGTCACTCCTACCAGGCTGGGGACCATATGGGATGCTGGGATTCGAACCAGGGCCCATCCTGTATTGAACGCATACAAGGCAAACGCCTTATGACTGTACTATCTCTCCAGCCCTGAGTTCTAATTTTTTAGCCAGACCAATAGTATAGTAGGTAGAGTGCTAGCCTGATACATGGGGAACTATGGTTTGATCCCCCAGCATCCCATTTAGTGCCTGAATACTGTCAGGAGTAATTTCTTAGTGCAGAGCCAAAAGCAGGCATATTCTTAGAGCATCGCCATTTGTGGCCCCAAAATTAAAAAAAAAAGAGTTATAATGTTTAATTGGCTAAAAATTAAGTGTTTCTATAAATTGAGGGTATTCTCAGTGGGGAGAAAGGTTGGAATACCCAGCTGTGCTCAGGGGATATTTCTGGCTCCCTCCTAGCTAATGCAGGACCATTTAAGTGCCAAGTATTAAGGGATCAACTATGTACAGGCATGTGCCTTAGGCCTGTACTATCAATTGGTTTCTATAAACTAAACAGTTTGAGAGGCACACCCAGCAATGATTAGGGATTACTTCTGGCTCTGCAGTCAGGAATTACTCCTGGCGATACTTGGGGGACCATATGAAATGCCAAGATAGAATCCAGGTCAGCCACGTGCAAGGCAAATGCCCTCCCTGCTGTATTCTCTCTTTGTCCCCTGAAGAAATATTTCTAAAGTGCTATAAAAACTAGTTCAGGTTCTTTCATGAAATTGAAAAAACGGGAACATTTCCAAACAGATTCTATGAAGCCAATATTACCTTGATACCAAAACCAGATAGAGATACTGTCAAAAAAGAAAATTACGGGGCCGGAGATAAGGTACCTGCGCTAACCTAGGATGGACCGCGGTTCGATCCCCCGGTTCCCCATATGGTCCCCCGTGCCTGCCAGGAAGGAGCGACTTCTGAGTGAATAGCCAGGAGTAACCCCTGAGCGTCACCGGGTGTGGCCCAAAAACCAAAAAAAAAAAAAAAAAAAAAAAAAAAAAAAAAGAAAAAAGAAAAAGAAAATTACAGACCAATATCCCTGATGAAGACAGATACAAAGATCCTCAATAAAATTCTGGCAAATAGAATTCAATGCCTTATCAAGAAGATCATTCACTATGATCAAGTAGGATTCATCCAAAGAATGCAAGGAAGGTTTAACATTCATAAATCCATCAACATAATACACAACATCAACAACAACAAAAAATTAAAAAATCACATGATCATATCAATAGACGTAGAGAAAGCATTTAATAAGGTCTAACACCCATTCTTGATAAAACTCTCAGCAAGATGGGAATGAAAGGAACCTTTTTCAATCTAGTCAAGACCATCTACCACAAGACAATGGCAAATATTATCCTCAATGGAGAAAAACTAAAAGCCTTCCCTCTAAATTCTGGTACAAGACAAGGCTGTCCACTGTCACTCCTCTTCTAGTACTGGAAGTTCTTGTTATAGAGATTAGGCAAGAAAAAGATAACAAGGGAATTCAGATAGGAAAGGAAGAAGTCAAGTTCTTACTGTTCTCAGATGACATGATACTATACTTAGAAAACCCTAAAGACTCTATCAAAAAACTTTTAGAAACAATAGATGCATATAGCAATGTAGCAGGCTACAAAATTAACACACAGAAATCAATGGCCTTTTATACACCAATAATGACAGGGAAGAAATGGACATTAAGAAAACAACCCCATTCACATTAGTGTCACACAAACTCAAATACCTTGGATCTACTTGACTAAAGATGTGAAGGACCTATACAAAGAAAATTATAAAACCCTGCTACAAGAAATAAGAGAAGACACGAGGAAATGGAAATCCATACCGTGCTCTTGGATTGGCAGGGCCAACATCATTAAAATGGCAATACTCCCCAAAGCATTGTACAGATTTAATGTGATCCCTCTAAAGATACCCATGACATTTTTCAAAGGAGTGGATCAAACGGACCGGAGAGATAGCATGGAGATAAGGCATTTACCTTGCATGCAGAAGGATGGAGGTTCAAATCTCAGCATCCCATATGGTCTCCCAAGTCTACAAGGAGCGATTTCTGAGCACAGAGCCAGGAGTAACCCCTGAGTGCTGCTGGGTGTGACTCCCCCCCAAAAAAAGAAGTGGATCAAACACTTCTGAAATTTATTTGGAACAATAAACATCCACAAATAGCTAAAGCAATACTTGGGAAAAGGAATATGGGAAGTATTAGTTTCCCCAACTTTAAATATTACAAAGCAATAGTTATCAAAACAACATGGTATTGGAATAAAGACAGATCCTCAGATCAGTGGAATAGGCTTGAGTACACTGAGAATGTTCCCCAGACATACCGTCACCTATTTTTTGATAAAGGAGCAAGAAATCCTAAATGGGACAGGGAAGGCCTCTTCCATAAGTGGTGTTGGCACAACTGGTTAGCCATTTGTGAAAAAGCAAACTTAGACCTCCAGTTAGCACCATGTACAAAGGTAAAATCCAAATAGATTGAAGGCCTAAATATTAGACCTGAAACATAAAGTATATATAGAACAACATGTAGGTGAAATGTTCCATGACATTGAGACTAAAGGCAGCTCCTTTACCACTCCTAGGGATATACCCTAGGAACACAAAAATACAATACAAAAATCCCTTCCTCACACCTATATTCATTGCAGCACTGTTTACGATAGCCAGATTCTGGAAACAGCCTAGATGCCCCCAATAGATGAATGGCTAAAGAAACTGTGGTACATATATACAAAGGAATATTATGCAGCCGTTAGAAGAGATGAAGTCATGAAATTTTCCTATACTTGGATGTATATGGAATTTATTATGCTAAGTCAGAGGGAGAGAGGTAAACACAGAATGATCTCACTCATCTATGGGTTTTGAGAAAAATAAAAGACATTTGTGTAATGATTCTCAGAGACAAAATAGAGAAGGACTGGAAGGTCCAGCTCACAACATGAAGCTCACCATGGGTGCAGTCACAGAAATAATTACATTGAGAACTGTCATAAAAAAATGTGACTGAGGGCCCAGAGAGATAGCACAGCAGTGTTTGCCTTGCAAGCAGCTAATCCAGGACCAAAGGTGGTTGGTTCGAATCCCGGTGTCCCATATGGTCCCCTGTGCCTGCCAGGAGCTATTTCTGAGCAGATAGCCAGGAATAACCCCTGAGCACCGCTGGGTGTGGCCCAAAAACCAAAATAAAATGTAACTGAATGAGAGAAGTAGAAAGCCTGTCTAGAGTACAGGCCGGTGTGGGTTGGGGAGGAGGGACACTAGGGACATTGGTGATGGGAATGTTGCACTGGAGAAGGTATTTATATATATACACACATATATATAAAATGATAAACAATATTAAAAAAGGGAAAAATAAAAAAGTTATTAAGGTGACAAAATGTAGCTCTTTGATAGAATAGCTGCTTTGCATGTATGGGGCGCCAGGTTTAATCTCTGCGTTGTAGATAAACAGTGGTCCCCAGATAATGTACTTTTAAAAAATAAGAATATACTTAAGAGGAGATTCCCTAGCCCTAAAGTGTAGTCCAAAGACATGAAGCCACATCCCTTTGAGATACAAATCCTGGGCTCTCTGAAGAAGAGAAACTGAGGCAACACTCAGAAGCAAAAATTCAAGGAACTACCCAGAGAAAGGTGGATCCCTCTGAAAAGGAGAAGCTCCAGAGGAATCCATGAGATTATGAGAAGCCCATCAATGGTACAAAACTTCCCTGTGACAACACCCAATTTAACTCTATGTATGGAAACTTTAGAAACATCCATTTGAAGAACTGTCTAGAGCTCGCTTTGAAAGTGTAGGGTCCTAGGATATGAAGGGGAAGGGAACCATTTTCTAAAGAGACACATATTGTAGATGACTTGGGCCCAAGTTTTCATTTACACTACCCTGAGATGCCTGGCCATACAGGTAGCCTATCTGGAAAGGACACGAGGGAGTTGTAGAAAGGTACCTTAATGACAGCCCGTCTTCTTAAAGATCATCAGAAGCTAGAGTCTCATCATCGCCTCCCTCTATAAATAAACTGGCTTGTGAACCTTGGCAGGTTACCTCCTCCAAGAGAAATCCCTGGCTGGCCAGTTTGGGGCTTGTGGCTGATGGAATAGTCTTGCTTTGCTTTATTTGAATTGTGCAGTCTCTCCCTTTGACTCAGGACTCTAACAGAAAGCTCTTGATTCGGAATTTGCTCAACACGCCCATGTTCTCCTTTTTACATGGATCTCACTTGCTTATCACTATGTTTCTTCACTTGCTATTTCCATTCTGGAAAAGCTCATGTTCTCTCTAGAACATACACTTCTCCCTTTTCTCCCCTCTTTCTAAATAAGTTTCAATAAAAATGATACTTGTTTCATTATTTTGCCTCCTGAAAATTCTTTTCTGTGAGGGAAGGAGATGGACCAGAATCTGTTGTGAGTTAGGACTGACCTGAGCTAGTGCCAAGTGCTTCAGTGTGTCCAGAGAGAGGAGAGAGCACTTTTCTCTTGAGTCTACCTCCCTCATTCCCCATGTTACATTCTGAGTCACTGGCAACATCTAGCCCAGACAAAAACAAAAATACCAATCCAAAGAGTTATGAACTGGAAAAAACGTCAGTCAATAAAAACTAGCTTCATTCTATTATTTTATTCATTTGCTATTGAAAATAAGCATGTTTCAAGGCCAGAGAGATAACACAAAGGGATGCTCCTACCACAGCATTAGAACCTGAGCATTATCAGAACCATGAACACAGATGTAGGAGTATGCCTAAGCAACACAGCTATGTCCCCCCTAAATAAGGACCAAATGAAACAGGAGGTATCTTTTTAGAAGTGTAAGAAAATTGAATAGAAGGCTAAGTTTTTATAACTCCCTCCTCGACTTAAATTCTCCTAATGTTAGAACATCTTGGGACATATTATCAAGGTTTGTTACAACTGATGACCCAGGAATAATCTGTTTTTAGCTAAAGTCTACAGTTTACAATATCACTGTTATATGATATTTTGTGGGTTTTGACAAAAAGTTGCATTTATATCATTTATTTCTTTTCATTGTTCTAAAACTCCTCCATGCCTCACCATTTAATCAACCTCTCTCTTTCTCACTCCCATACATTGGAAACTTCTGATCTTTTTTTTTTTGTCTCCTAATTTTGCCTTTTTTGTCATATAAAGCCATATAAAACACAGCCTTTACAGATTGGCTTCTGTAAAGCAACTTGAATTTAAATTTATTTGATGTATTTTGGAGGCACAGATTTATTGTAATTATGTGTTTTGGGGGTTTGGTACATACCTGGCTGTGCTTAGGTGTGTGCTCTTGAACTCTGCACTTACTCCTGGCTCTATACTTAAATATTAATCCTGGGAAATTCAGGAGATTTTATAGGGGTGCAGGTATTGAGCCCATGTGGGCTACATATAAGAAAAGTGCCTTCCCCACTATTCTATCTCCCCCGAAAGGAATATTTTTTGTTTGCTTGTTTTCTTTTGGGGCCACAACCCGGCAGTGCTCAGGGTTTATTCCTGTCTCTGCACTCAGAAATCATTCCTGGTTGACTTGAGGAACTGTATGGAATACTGGGGATAGAACCCAGGTCAGTATGTAAGGCAAATGTCCTATTCACTTCAGCCCAGAGGTACATTTTTAATTTTAAATCCTCAGGACTGAGGAAAGAGCTCAAAGAGCGGAACTATATACTTTAAATGCAATAACCCTGGTTTTGATTCTCAGTGACAAATGGCTCCCCCCCCAAGCACCACCAGGAGTGATCTCCAAGCTCCTCTAGACCTGCCCCCAAAACCAACCCACCAAACAAACAACAGCAATCCAAATTATTCTGCAAAGGAGGTATTTTTCATGAACTCTTGAGGTCGGAAGAGGGACAGTAATAGCAGATATAGCCAAAATAGCCAGGTCTTAATGTCTTACTTTCTCTATTAGATAAGCACTCACTACGTTAGGTGGCTTGTTGCCGTGCAGAACAGAGAACACATAGTGAGGAAGGATAGAAATACGTTTATTAAGACAACAATTCGGGGCCGGGCTGTGGCGCTGGAGGTAAGTCTAGGACAGACTGCAGTTTGATCCTCCGGTTTACCATATGGCCCCCCAAGCCAGGAGTGACTTCTGAGCGCATAGCCAGGAGTAACCCCTGAGCGTCACCGGGTGTGGCCCAAAAAACCAAAACAAAACAAACCAAAAAAAAAGACTCAACAATGCAGGGCCAGAGTGATAGCACAGCAGTAGAGCTTTTGTCTTGTATCTTGTATGCAACCGACCTGGGACTAACCTGGCTTCTACTCCTGGCATCCTATATGGTCCCCTGAGCCTGACAGGAGCAATTTTTGAGCACAGAGCCAGGAGTAACCCCTGGGGGCTGCCAGGTATTACCCAAACCCCCAAACCCCTCAAAAAAAAAAACCACAAAAAGACAGCTCTGTGACCCACATGTCATAGGGACTTGGAGCCTCAAGCATGGGGTAAGTACACAGTTTATGCATTTTTCAGCCCATGTATTCAAGACACATATTTATATTCTTTCAATTTTTTTTTGTTTTTTTTTTTGGCGGGGGCACACCCGTTTGATGCTCAGGGGTTGCTTCTGGCTAAGCACTCAGAAATCACCCCTAGCTTGGGGGGACCATATGGGATGCAGGGAGATCGAACTACGGTCCTTCCTTGGCTAGCGCTTGCAAGGCAGACGACATCTTACCTCTAGCACCACCTCAACCGCCCCACATATCTATATTCTTTTTTTTTTTTTTTTTTTGTTTTTTGGGTCACACCCGGCAGTGCTCAGGGGTTACTCCTGGCTCCATGCTCAGAAATTGCTCCTGGCAGGCACGGGGGACCATATGGGGCACCGGGATTCGAACCGATGACCTTTTGCATGAAAGGCAAATGCTTTACCTCCATGCTATCTCCTGGGCCCACATATCTATATTTTTAACCCTTTTCTAAGCACAGCAGATGTTAGATTCAGCCAGGCATCTTGTTTAGGTGCCCTATTTGCTTGTTGTCTTCTGGTCCCTGCCTCTCAGACCTGTGGGAATTTTTCTCATCTCATTCTAAGCACTGAGCAGACCTGTTCTCCATTTTGTTTTCCTAGCTTCAGGCCTCAACTGTGTAATGGCACTGGTCTGGTTCACAGCAGGGTCCCTACTTTGCAGGCACAGTGTCTGATTCAAAGAGCAGTAAGAAAACAATTTTCTTTTCTCACTCATCTTAATGTGTAAGACAAGAGTATAAAAGAAAATCATTTCAAAATAAAGGAAGGCTATAAAAAGGGTAAATATCCACTAGTTGATGTCATAATTAATCCAGATAATGTAAGCCCTGAGCACAGTAATGCTGCAATGTAAGTGTTCATTCAGTGTTAACTGTTCCTATTATTCCATCTTATCCTTGCCACAGACTGAATTCCCTGCGCTCAGGTGTTACTCCTGGCTCTATGCACAGAAATCACTCCTGGAAGGCTTGGGGG
>PVKC010047592.1:0-11032 GCA_004027635.1 Crocidura indochinensis | reverse complement strand
GGTCCTGGATCGGCTGCTTGCAAGGCAAACACCGCTGTGCTATCTCTCTGGGCCCATATCTCTCATTCTTTATATATTTATTATATTCATCTCTCATTATATCCCACGGTATTTTTCAATGGTCCACTGTAATCTGTAGTTTTGATATTGCAGTTCTGTTAGAGCCTAGCATAACCCTGTAAATGACTTCTTTCCCCAACTTTCTTTTTTAATATTATTATGATGATGATAACCATACCCACAATAATACTAAATACCAGAGATGAGGAATCCAGAGCCTCTCATTCACATGCAAGGCTGCAAGATGAGCACTCTACAACTTGAGTCTAATCCCAGCCCTTACCACCAGATATTGGGGGGAGGGGAGAGTTTAGGTAGAACTTTATTGTTCATATATTCTTGTTGTTTTGGTTTTGGATCACACCCAGTGGTGCTCAGGTTTTACTCCTGGCTCTGCCCTCAGGGACCACATAAGGTTCTAGGGACTGAGCCAGAGCTTTATCTGTTGTACTTTTTCTGGCCCCTACCTATTTTGGTATGACTTTTTTTTATCCAGGTTACAAAAAACTAAAATATAGTATATTTCTCTTACAGAATTATGAAGTTTCATGTTGCAAAACGAAAATTTAAAGAAACATTACGCCCATATGATGTAAAAGATGTTATTGAACAGTATTCTGCTGGCCATCTGGACATGTTGTGTAGAATTAAGAGTCTTCAAACACGGTAAGCAATAAAATGTTATTTTTTGGTAAAGAAATAGTGAAACTATTTAGGAGGAAGTTCTCTGAAAGTTCTTGAATCCTATATTTTTAATTTTCTTTTTATAAACAATGGATTTTGCTTTTAACAATTATTTAAAAGATTTGGGGCATTAAGAGATCCAACAGGGTTAGAAATAGCTCAGTGGTAGGCCCTATGTTTAATTCCCAACAAATAAGTAAATGAAAGCATCCAATCAGGGTTAAGGAAGACATGGAACAGAAAGAATACTTGCCTTGCAAATGGCCAACCCCAGTTCGATTCCCAGCATCCCAAAAACCAAAAACAAACAACAAATAAAAACAAAGCGTCTAATCTATTAAAATGAGGATAATGTTAGTGCTGCTAATAGGAATATATAAGTTGAGTATTCAATAAATGAGAATGTTTATTTTTATACTATTTGAATGATTACTACCACTGTTTTTTTAATCCTAGTCATTTTTCAGATATAAACCTATCTTTTTATTTATGAAACTTGGTCCACAGAAACAGACCTTTCCCCTTTCAATTTTATTCAAGCTTTGCAACTACTACAGAACAGAAAGACACTCATGGGCCCGGAGAGATAGCACAGTGGTGTTTGCCTTGCAAGCAGACGATCCAGGACCTAAGGTGGTTGGTTCGAATCCCGGTGTCCCATATGGTCCTGGTCCCCCGTGCCTGCCAGGAGCTATTTCTGAGCAGATAGCCAAGAGTAACCCCTGAGTGCTGCTGGGTGTGACCCAAAAACTAAAAACCAAAAAAAAAAAAAAAAAAAAAGAAAGGCATTCATTACTTCCAAGAGTGATGTCAATGGCAAACCTGACCATGAGCCATGGGCTCATAGACTATTTTCTACTTGCAAAAATTTTTTCTCTATGTCCTTAGCTAAGCCTAGTACCTTTTCTTCCTTCATGCTCCACGAGGTGCTGGATACATCCTTCCCATGAACATCCTAGTGATTGCAAGGCATGAGTTCAAATATAGTTTCAACCAAGTGCTCATTTCTGTTATTTTGAAACCTAATATTTTTATCTATTTAGTTTTTTATAAGTCTTCTTTCAGGGCTAGGGGTGTGACTCAATGGAAAATCATGTGCTGAGCTTGTGGCAGACCCAGAGTCTTCCACAAACCAAGGCTGTGTTGTGACCCCTGATAAGCATTGGTGCAAGTGCCACAACCAAATGTAAATGACCTCCAGTCACCAAATTGACAGTGAAAACAATGCAGTGCTAGGAGCTGAAGTCAGGTTCTCACATATGCAAGGCTGGCATTGGATCCATGTTTGAACAATTCTTGAAATATAAGAATTGAGTCTTGGGGCCATATCAATAGCATAGAAAGTAGGGTGCTTCCTTAAATGTAACCAACCTGAGTTCATTTCCAGAATCTCATATGGACCTCCAAGCACACAAGGACTGATCCCTAAATGAAATAAGCTCAGGAGTAAGTCCTGAGCAAAACTGGTGTGAAATAAAAACCAAATAATCAGAATAATATTAACTATTTGTATGGTGAGAATATACTTATTTTTTATGAGGCATATATATTCATAATAAATACCCTACCTATTGTAGACCTAAATCATTTTGACTGACTTTAGAAAACACAATTTGTTTATTAATTTATTAAATGGATACTTTTGAACCCATAATGTGTGCAAAGAACTGTGGCCATTAAATATTGACCCAGTCCTTGGAAAGATTGAAATTTAATGAGTTAGATGTCATGGCAAAAGGTTGATATTACCAGAATTTCTTAGCAGATAAAGAAAATTACCAAGTTGAGTATTTCTGATAAGTGAATTCTATAACACACACACACACTCACACACACACAAGAATAAAAAAAATCTCACGCATAATGACATCTCCTTGGACACTGTTTTGAATCATCTGCAGTCATGTTAAGCTTTGCCCTAGGTCACTACTGGTCCTTAATAAAACATCATTGAAAAAAATAAAAAAAATAATAATAAAAAAGAAGCATCTATGGATCACAAGATTCTTATGAAGTTGAACTGCAACAGATTTTGCAAAACTAATCTTAAATTACTCACCTATATGTTGTATATTCTTCAAGTTAAATTCCACTCTTCAAATATACAGTAAAATATGTTGTATATTCTTCAAGTTAAATTCTACTCTCATTCTTCAAACATACAGTAAAATAAACAATAAATGTTCACTAAGTAACCTGTTCTACTTACATAAAATAGTCATAATTATGACTTTGTGATATTTGAAGTAGTTAGATTGATAAAATGTCTGGTCATGCATAAAAACAAATTTTAAAAATGTGTCAATACAGGAGGGAAGACATTTGCCTTGCATGTGACCAAAGTGGCCATGACCCTTGGTTCAAATCCCCAGCACCAGATATGGACTCCTAAGTATTACTCGGGCTTAATCCTAAGCACAGAGCCAAGAATAATCCCTGGACATTGTCAAGTGTACCATCCCCCCAAAAAAGGCACAACAAATTGAACAAGTTCATTTTTATTTTAGCATAATTAAACGTAATCAAATTTAATTTAATTTTTTTAAAACTCCATTCTGGGGGCCGGGCGGTGGCGCTGGAGGTAAGGTGCCTGCCTTGCCTGCGCAAGCCTAGGACAGACCGAGGTTCGATCCTCCGGTTTCCCATATGGTCCCCCAAGCCAGGAACGACTTCTGAGAGCATAGCCAGGGGTAACCCCCGAGCGTCACCGGGTGTGGCCCAAAAAACAAAAAACAAACAAAAAAAAAACTCCATTCTATTAATGTATTATTGTAAGTAATGTCAACAATGTAATGCATTTTCTTTAAATAAAAAAAAACTCCGTTCCATATGTAGCCTGTGTGTGTGAGACCTGAGTTCAATTCCTTGCACCACACTTTTTATATCATTCTAGCCTAAAGATAGCGTCTATGTTTATTACACAGAATAAATCTTCTTTTCCTCTTATAGGGTTGACCAAATTCTTGGAAAAGGGCAGCTCACGTCAGATAAGAAGAGCAGAGAGAAAATAACTGCAGAACATGAGACCACAGATGATCTCAGTATGCTCGGCCGGGTAGTCAAAGTTGAAAAACAGGTATAACTCAACTATCCTGGTTACCGTTTAAAACTGATTATAGGCATTGGGATGTATTTCAGTGATTAATTGATTTAAGAACTAACGAGCTCGGGAGCCAGGAGGTGGCACAGGAGGTTCGATCCCCCGGTTCCCATATGGTCCCCCGTGCCTGCCAGGAGCGGCTTCTGAGCGAATAGCCAGGAGTAACCCCTGAGCGTTGCTGGGTGTGGCCAAAAAAAAAAAAAAAAAAACTAACGAGCTCAAAATTTTGTCAGTTGGCTTAAATTTTCTTTCTGCTTAGACAACATTCACTAAAATACTTGAATTTCCATTTAAGGAATAAAATTTTTTTATCTCATCGGTTCATCCATGCACTGGAAGCAACTATAGATTTTTAATAGTCAAAAAAGATCTGTTTTGCATGTATTATGGGTCTTTTGGTTATCCCTTTTTTTAGGTCACTCTTCTAAAACAAAAGACTTTATTATAATTCACATGGGACACTGAATCTTAGACATAAACCTAAAATTTTCTTTTTTTTTGGTTTTTTTTGGGGTCACACCCGGCAGTGCTCAGGGGTTACTCCTGGCTCCATGCTCAGAAATTGCTCCTGGCAGGCACGGGAGGACCATATGGGGCACCGGGATTCGAACCGATGACCTTTTGCATGAAAGGCAAACGCCTTACCTCCATGCTATCTCTCGGGCCCCAAAATTTTGTCTTTTTATATAAAGGCAAATTTTTTGGAAGTCAAGTTGCTTCCCCAATTTAGCCCTGTATTAATTCTGAAGCATGTTGTGACTTTATTTCTAAATTCAGATTCACTTATTTATTACAATATAACAAAAATAAGTTCCTTCCTTGGCAATAGAATCCCAGAATATGTCATATGAGAGACTTCAGAAGGCGTTTTGATGGTCTGCAGAATCTTGCAGTTGCATTTGACTTATAAGGGTCTTATATTTTGAAGGTGGGTTTTTGTACCACACTTAGTGATGCTCAGGGATCATTCCTGGTAAGTTCAGGGGACCTTATGTTATGCTGGAGAGTGGGAGATTGCACCCTGGTTAGCACAAAGCAAGCTCCCTGCCTACTGTCTATCAATCCAGGCTCTTGAAGTTTCTCCTTTGTATCATGCTTATACTTTCTTTAAGATTGTGCTGGTAAAGATTATGTAGAAGCCAAAGCATTGCTTTATTTACATCCTCCTATTATCCTATCCTGCCAGGTGGTGTATCCCAAGCTAGTCCTGAAGGTTAGGACAGCATTCGACTTTATGAAGTTCTGAACTAGAGAGAGTGCAGGGGTTAAAACATTTGCCTTACATTCGGCCATCACAGGTTCAATTCCTAGCATAGCATGTGGTCCCACAAGCACTGTCAGGAAAGATCACTGAACACAGAATCAGGAATAAGCCCTATGCTCCTCAGGGCTTAAAACCAAAAATAATAAGTAGATAAATAGATTAATTAAGTGTCTACTTTTGAATCTGATAGTACAGTGGATGTGGAGTTTGCTTTGCCAGCTGATGCAGGTTCAATTTCTGGCATCTCATATGGTCCCTCTTGTCACCAAGAGTGCAGATTCAGGAGCAACCCCTAAACATCACCAGGTGTGAACCCCTCAAAAATGTCTACTTTGGGGGCCAGAGTGATATCACAGCTGTAAAGCATTTACCTTGCATGCAGTTGAGCTAGTTTTGATTCATGGCATCTATATGGTCCCCCTGAGCCTGCCAGGAGCGATTTCTGAGCGCAGAGTCAGGAGTAACCCCTGAGACCAGCCCAAAAACTAGAAAACAAATCTACTTCCAAGGTAACCATTTCACCCCTTTTTAGGTGCAGTCTATTGAGTCCAAGCTGGACTGCCTCCTGGACATCTACCAACAGGTCCTCCGGAAAGGGCCCACCTCCGCCCTAACTCTGGCCTCATTCCAGATCCCACCCTTTGAATGTGAACAGACATCTGACTATCAGAGCCCTGTGGATAGCAAAGACCTATCCAGCTCTACCCAAAATAGTGGCTGCTTATCCAGATCAGCTAGTGCCAACATTTCTCGAGGCCTGCAGTTCATTCTGACACCAAATGAGTTCAGTGCCCAAACTTTCTACACACTTAGCCCGACTATGCACAGTCAAGTGCCCCAGGTGGCACTAAGTCAAAGTGATGCCTCCACCGTGGCCGCCACCAACCACATTGCAAACCAAATAAATGCAGCCCCGAAGCCACCAGCCCCCACAACTTTACAGATCCCGCCTCCGCTCCCAGTCATCAAGCATCTGCCCAGGCCAGAGACCCTCCATCCGAACCCTGCAGGCTTCCAGGAAAGCATTTCCAACGTCACCACCTGCCTTGTTGCCTCCAAGGAAAATGTTCAGGTTTCACAGTCAAATCTGACCAAGGACCAGGCACTGAGGAAAAGTTTTGACATTGGAGGAGAAACTCTGTTGTCTATCCAGCCCATGATGCCCAAGGACTTGGGGAAGTCTTTGTCTGTACAAAACCTGATCCATTCAACAGAGGAACTGAACATCCAGCTTTCAGGGAGCGAGTCAAGTGGCTCCCGAGGCAGCCAAGATTTTTACCCTAAATGGAGGGAGTCCAAATTGTTCATTACTGATGAAGAGGTGGGTCCTGAAGAGATGGAGACAGACACTTTTGACACCATTCAGCCTCCAGCCCGGGAAACTGCTTTTGCATCAGACTCTCTAAGGACTGGGCGATCCAGATCATCTCAGAGCATTTGTAAGGCAGGAGAATGAGAATGTATGGAATGCCCTCAGCTTGCCTCCTGTCAAACTGAAATAAGTTCTTTGTTTCATTTCTAGGTATAGCAGTTCCTTTAGCCATACATATCATTGCATGGACTATTTTGAAAGCCCTTCAAAAATGTCGAAATCGCAAGAATCAGGAAGAACTTGACAGGCCATGTACAAGCCCGTTATCTTTTAATTGCATGAAAATGCATGTTTAGGGATGGCTGAAATTCCAAGGTACATCAATATTAACCCACAGTACAGTAAAGTACCTTGAGTTGAAAATTCTGAGAAACAAAACTCTGCTGATGCTCTTGGGGTGTGTGAAAATGTCAAGCTTTGGTCACTTAGAAAATTTAACTATAATTTTAAATGGTGGGAGTTAACACTTTCAAATTTTAGGCATTTCTGTTTTGTGGTTCAATACTTTTAAAACTAGGCTGTAATGTATATTTAAACACAATGGCTGGGGCCGGAGCAGTGGTACAAACAGTAAGGCATTTGCTTTGCACGCACTAACCTAGGATGAACCACGGTTTGATCCCCTGGCATCCTATATGGTCCCCCAGGCCAGGAGCGATTTCTGAGCACATAGTCAGGAGTAACCCTTGAGCGTCACCAGGTGTGGCCCAAAAGCCAAAAAATAAATAAACACAATGACTTTCATCAACAGCTGTTGACATGGTATCGAGTAAAGCAGAATCAGGGAGTAATAGAAATGGCTGCTTATTTCAAGATCTATTTGTCAACTCGTTCCTATTCAGCCATTTTATTATTAATATCATTCAAATAGCTATTTGTATGCTTTTGGTGATTTAATGCTGTGGCTAGAAATTCTGCACATCATTTTCATGTTGTTCTTTAGGAGAGAATGGCCTTCAATTATAATGTGTGCAAATCATGCAGTTCAGGGCCAGTTTGGCAACCAGACAATTTGACACATATGACTTTACAGGAATACTGACCCTCATCAACTTACATGATCGGCTTCTGCATGCACTTAGTAAGGGGGCGGAGCTTTGAGCTAATATATAAAAGAAGCACTCCTGAGGTGCCCGTGCTGTTCCCCCACAAGGGACTATGAGGAACATTTCCTACCGAGCTGAGAGATGGGACCTGAGGGAGCCAACCCCTGAGTGAGAGCAGACAGGAGAGGTCAAAAAGAATCCAACATGACATCTGGAAGTAGATAAAGTTTAAAAATAAAAAAGTACTCCCCCTCAAAGGGAATGAGAGGAAAAGAACACAAAATCTAAGAACTAGACTCTTTGAAAAATGACTATAGCTGGGAATTTTCCACTGCCTATCATCCCTTCTAGAGAATTTTTTGAGTTATTTATTGTTTACTATGTCCTGAATGTGTTTTGCTATTATGTATGTAGTACACTTTGGATATGAAAAGTTAAAACTAAATCTCCTTTACTTTTTTATACTGTAGTCTACCTTTTCTATTTTTTCCAAGAATGTTGCCCCAACCCAGAAATTACTGGTCCCATTTCTTGGTTAAAAAAATTAGGGGGCCGGGCGGTGGCACTGGAGATAAGGTGCCTGCACTAACCTAGGACGGACCATGGTTCGATCCCCCGGTTCCCCATATGGTCCCCCGTGCCTGCCAGGAGCGACTTCTGAGTGAATAGCCAGGAGTAACCCCTGAGCGTCACTGGGTGTGACCCAAAAACCAAAAAAAAAATTACATATATATATATATGCCATTAGATGCCAGATAATGCCAGCCAGGATCAACAAATCAAAACACTCAACATTCAGCCTAACTGCAAAGAACACCAAGGAAAAAAATAAAGATATATTTACCAGAAATAAAGAAATGCTGGCCAGATATTAGAAACCCAACTAACTATCTCAGACTATGCAGAACTTCAGTCAAGTGGCTATAGAAGGCAAGGGAGAAGGAGATAGCCACAGGTGGATTATTAAGAAAGTGATAGTTCTTTTCTTGGCAGATAGCACTTCACACAGAATTTCTCCTGTAGCCAGAAGAATAGCAACTTCTATCCAAAAGAAGAAGGTGACCAATCCACCAGCTGTTCCCTGTACCTTCCCCTACTGCCTTTCTCTCTACTCTTCTCCATTAGCTGCTTATCAAGTTCCTCCACAGTTGTTGTTGTTTTTTTTTTCCTGAATATCAGGGAAAATGTCAGGAGGCCTAGTCAGCTTCTTTCTCCAAGTGAGGCACCTCACCAATCTACCTACAGTGTGCTCCTTTACTTTTTTAAATCATTGTCACTTTTGATTAAAAAAAAATTAAATGCCCTATTCTTAACTCCCTTGGATTGTATCACACTCTACTGGAGTGCAATTGTTCAGAATCTTCTTGGCTGCTGAAAACTTACAGAAGCCAGAGTTTAGGTTTCACAATCCAGTTAAAACATATTTACCAACCTTTTAAACCAATTTTTCATTTCAAATTATAGAACTTTAATAATTATAATTATAATTTATAAATTATTATACTCAATTTTTCATGGCATCCCTCTTCCCACTCAGCCTGCATTGTGATACAATCCTCCCAAGGAAGATGTACATGTAAACACACACACACACACACACACACACACACACACACACACACACAGTCTTAAGCCAAAAACCTGCCATGCATTAAGCAAATTCTCTCCAAGTTCCAACCAAGGAAAAAGAGATAGCAACTTTCAGATAGTACTAGTTATTTATTGGACATACTCTGCCCTGGGTCAAACCCCACTGGCAGCAGGAATTCTGAATGTATAGGGGACCCTTCCATAGGTTGTTAGGCCTCAAACATAGTACAATTCAGCTAGCATTGCTGAAAACTGAGGATCCAGAAAAATAATCCATATACATAACAATTTTGGATAAATCCTTTTGTGGAAAACTTTTATACAATGAAGCCATGATCATTTTGTGTCAAACTTATTTAACTAGCACAAAAATTCTTTGCTGTTAAAAGCTAGTTGTATTGTGTGAGAACTGTAGAGTTCTCTGTTATGTCACTCTCTGTGGAGTTGAGTCGGGTCTTACACGTACACTTAGCAAAGTCCCATTGATCAATTCCAAGTGGTATTTTGAAGCACAATTTCGCTGAACACTGAGTAGCCATTGGCTCTCAGTTCCAGTCTGCCTTCTTCAAAATGTAGGAATGATCAAGTTAACAATTATAAACACCCATCTAAGAGGCTAACTAAAAATATTTTCTATCTATAATTTAAATGTTTACATTTTATTCAATTCAAATTGATATCTATAGATTGCAAGTTTTGTTTGAAGTAAGACACTTGAGTTTTTGAGTCAATTTCTTCTGTTGTAAGGTAGGTGCCTTTTTTTTTAAATCTCCCATTGGCTTGGTGATTCTGAAAAGTCTTAATTTTCCAGCTGACAAATAGATAGGAGGAAATAAGACACAAAATGATTAACTTTCATGTCCATTCAAAGCAAAACCATAAGGAATGATGAAATTGAGATTAGTGAATAATTTCATTCACTCAGATTGAGAATATATCAGAAGTACTAACATATCTCCCCAGAAGCTGGTATATTTTGCCTTAAATGACATGGCTGTGTTTTTGTATGAGAAATTTTAACTTAATATAATTATGTGCATTTAAGTGAGCAGTTCTTAAAGTCATGTATGACAATACAATTGTTCTGTCCTGAAAACAAATAAATCAGGAATATCGTATCCATTTCAGCTACCATTAAAATGTAATTTTCTTTGCTCCTTTTTACTAGGATTATTTGTTTTAAAGTGAAACATTAAAAAGATGTCTATAGTCAGTCATTGTGATTGCTTTTTATCTGTTTTTAACTGACTGATATTAAACTGACTTGTCCCACTTAAAAAACTCCACACAGATTTCAGACTGAAATATAACAATCATTTCTTTAATAAGCCAGAAAGATAGCTCAAAAGGCTGAGTATAAGCTTTACATTTGGGAATTCTGGATTCAGTCCCTAGCACATCATGGCAAGGCAAAGAGTCACTTAAGTAGTCAAACTTCCAAGAACTGAGCCAGGATTAGTCCTAAATGTGTGTGTGTGTGTGTGTGTGTGTGTGTGTGTGTGTGTGTGTGTGTGTGTGTTCAGGGAATCATTAGAATAATTAAAGTGGATAGCATTTACCTTGCATGTAGTTTCATAATTGCAAGACTGAAACTAATAAATAGTACAGCAGGTAGGGTGCTTTCTTGCATTCAGCCAATGTGGGTTCAATCCTTGGCACCAAATAGCCCACCCTGGAGCCAGAGAGATAGCACAGCGGTATGGCATATGCCTTGCATGCAACCAACACAGGATGGATCCCAGTTCGAATTCCCCATCCCATGTGGTCTCTCAAGCCTGTCAGGATCGACTTCTGAGCACAGAGCCAGAGTAACCCCTGAGCGCCGCTGGGTGTGATCCAAAAACAAATAGCCTATCCAAATGCACAAAGAGTGTTCATTAAACATAGTGCCAGAAATAAACCCTGACACCTTTAGG
>PVKC010047591.1:0-11033 GCA_004027635.1 Crocidura indochinensis | reverse complement strand
TTTGATTCTCAATGTAGCATTGAAAATACTGGCTTAATGTTATACACATCTTTTAGACTGGTTACAAACTCCTAGTATTATTCATTTACACTTTATTTGTTCTCTTCATTAATGTTCTCACTTGAGCTCTGTGGGGTTTGTGTACAGAATCATTCAGAATCTGCAACTTGTAATGACTTAGAAAGAAATTTTCAAAAATTAAAAATTTCAGGGGCCAAAGTGATAGCACAGTGTTAAGGCATTTGCCTTGCACATGGCCTATCTGGGACAGACCTTGGTTCGATCCCCCAGTGTTCCATATGGTCCCCCAAGCCAGGAGCACATTCTGAACACATAGCCAGGAGTAATTCCTGAGAGTCACAGTGTGTGGCCCAAAAAGCAAAAAAAAAAAAAAAAAGCAATTAAAATTATCTAGTTAGTAGGGAATTATAGTACATAAGTTTCTCTGGTGTTCTGAGTTCATTTTAGAACCAGGTTATTGGGACTGTTTAGCTTATTATTTTAACCCCAATATGCACCAGTAGTACCATGGAGCATTGCTCCTTTTTTGCATACACACATAAAAATGAGGAAATCTTATATGTGCAAACAAATTCTTCTCTAATAGAGATAGAATTACATAAATTTTATATTGCAGTGGAACCTTACATCCTAAACAATTGTCATAGTGACTTGGCTGTGGCTTCCCAAGATTGGACATTGACCATGGACTCCTGAACCTTAAATCCCATCTATGGAAACAGCAGTTTTCTACACCAGCACCAGGAATTGGACTTCAACCAGGGAAGGCCCTACTGCTTCCCTGGCAACAACTTACTCCTGAGTGAGTTCATATGACATTCTTACAACGTCATCACACTAACAACTTGCTTACAGGGTAGGGTTCTTTACATTGACACCTAATGGTGAGATGTAACCAGAAAACCCTCCTCGTCACCCTGACATTGACATAGCATCTGTACAGAAATCAGGATTTCTAACCACAAAAACCTGACAGCAGCAACCGTGATTGTGAAGAGCTTTTATAGGGACAACAGAGAAAAACTTGGGGGTTAGACAATTTAGTATGCCTGGAGCAAGGAGTTAGTTATGCCAGGATACTTCATGGGTAAGTTCTCCCTGTTTTTAGGCCAAAGGTTTTTCCTTTCTATTTTCCCTATATTTTGCTGTGCCTATGCAAACAACTGTCACACACACAGTCACACACACACACACACACACACACACACACACACTCACACACACACCTTTTATATTGTATTTTTATCTCTTATCTTTAAAAATAAAAGATCTTGCTAAACCTTCTGCTATTGTATTAATGACTTTACTGGAGATACAATAATTTTCACAAATATATTTGCCACTGAACTTTTTTCTTCTTTCTTTTTTTCTTCTCTTCCATTTTTTAGTTATATATATTTTCTTTATACTTTTTCAATAACTTAGCTTTTCTTCATCTTGAAACAAATGCATTATTATCAGTTATGACAATTATGTGATGTATCTTCTTTAAATAAAAATAATTTAAAAGGGGGCCGGGCGGTGGCGCCAGAGATAAGGTGCCTGCACAAACCTAGGATGGACCGCGGTTCGATCCCCCACTTCCCCATGTGGTCCCCCGTGCCTGCCAGGAGCGACTTCTGAGCGAATAGCCAGGAGTAACCCCTGAGCGTCGCCAGGTGTGGCCCAAAAACAAACAAAAAAAATTTAAAAAAGAAACTAATACAAATTTAAAAAAAGAAAGAATAGAGACTAGGGGCAAAGTTATCTTCGATGCATTGTTGGAGATAAAAAAGGACAGAAGTAAATATCCAAACCAAAGTCTACAACAATAGAATCAAGAGACAGATCCAAACTATAACAATCTAAACTTAAAATGGGCCTGTAATATTGGCAGGCCTGGGAGCAAAGGGTGGTGGTATAAGATACATGCTGAAAGACACTTTTGGTAGGAATAGCCCTGATTCACTGTCACTGTATGCCTGAAATTCAATTATGAAGGACTTTGTAAATCACATTGCTTTCAATAAAATAAAAATTCAAAAAAATAAAAAGCAAGTGCTAAGGTTGGTAATTCATTATTCTTCTGGGTAAATATATGAATAATGTATCTCTCATACTAAATAAAATTTCTATTTATTTAGCATTATTATTCCTTGACACAGAGATCACCCCTTGGTTTCTATTGCTTAGTACTCTACATGTTCTATGTTAGGGATGCTGAATAAAATATACCGAATAAAGAAAATTCTAAATTTTTCTCAATAAAGCAACCTCCCCAACAGCAACTGAGAACAAATGGAAGGACTATATTTTGTATCATGTTACCTAGACCAGTTGATCAAAATAGAAGTATATTTAGTTGTTTTTAAAAATCCATTTGTTTAGCACCTGATTACATAGGACAACAACCTGAAATATACTGGTTTATCTGACTATTCTAGGAGAGGGTTGGTTTATCAGTCAACTGTCAAGTGACTGGGGATGCCTAAAATAATATGACTCTATTGGGCTACCCGTCTGGTCATGTACTCTTGACTTCCATTAGCCTAGCTGAAACATATTCAGATGAACGAGTTCCAAGAACAACAGAAAATATACTCAGAGCTTCCAGGACTAAGTGTACAACTATAAGACCATTTCTACTTTATTCTACTGTTCAAAGCACATTACAAAACAAGCCCATATTTAATGATAGAGAAATATTTATTTTCCTGGTGGGAAGAGCTAGGAAATCACTTGGTTAGAGGAAGGAATAAGGAATTGCGGTTCTTCTTATATTTTACCATAATATATACTAGACAATCAATGATCTACCCCATTATATGTAATCAAGTTCTAGCACAGGTAATAAAACCCTAATTCACTGGATTCTAAATGCAGAATACAAGACTGAGCAACATGAAGTGAGAACTAAAGCTGGAAGGAACCAGGTTGATCCCATATCAAACAAAATTATAGAGACTAAATCTTTATATAAACATAGGGAAAGAATAGCTCAGACACCAGAATGATGAAGAAATACCATTGGAGATATAGTGAGATTGTTGAGAAAGAAGCTGGAAGGACAAGTTGTTTCAATTTCCCTTGATCTTATAATCCCCATTATCTGTCTCCCTCTCTCACTCTTTCTCAACTTTTTTTTCACATTTTCTTATACACTTATTATTTGTATATCTCACTAGAATTTCAGTTTCGTAAGGGCAAGAACAAGACATGTGGTGGTTAGTGAATGTTTAACAATTGCTCTGTGGAGATGGAAAAGGGTTGCTTTTTGTTGATGTATAACAATCCCAGTAGTAATCCATCTGCAGTCCTATGATATACCCCAGGTTTATATCAGCATATTTTCCACTCCAGTTTTCTCCCAAACTATCAGGGGAATTGTTTCTTTGGACACATTAAAGAATTGGAAGAAGAGAAAGCAAGAAAATTGAGAGCACAAACTCTGAAACAACATAGTTCATCAGATGAATACAAAAGGAAAAATAAGGTTAATATTCCTGGAAGAAAATTTTATGAATTTTTATATTCATATTTAAGTTTCACTCTATAAAGATCCAATTTTCATAGGTGTTAGAAGTTATCCCCTTTATGTCCATCTTATAATGCCCCAACATTTTCCATTTGAGAGCCACTGATAGGAAAAACATGGATTTCATTACTAGATGTAAACATTACAATCTGCATGAAGAAAATCATATTACAACCTAAATATTACCCCTTTGGATTTGCAGCCAAGTTACAGTCCACTAAACCCTAAGCACTTTTTTTCGCAGCTAAAGCTATATTGCATTTCAACTCTCTTGTTAGAAACTGATGCTAAGAATTGACAAGATAATAGGATGGAGAAAGTTTTCAGATCTCATTTACAGCAGATGGTAGAAGGGTCAGTTTCCTGGGTAATGAAGCATTGTCTGGTTGCCCCTAAATCACTCTAAACTTTTTTCAGACCCCAGAGGCTTAAAAAGCATCTGCATTTATCAGTGCTCTACAGAGCATTGTTCTAACACCTCAAAAAAGAAAAGTCATAATAAATTATCCCAGGCTTAGTAGATACAAATGCCAAACTTCAAATTTCGATTAAAAAAAAAAAACCTTATAAGAGAGAATTACACTTCATAGAAAGGACTTCTAATTTATTTCTGACACTAATTCTTTTTGTCTGTTTTGTTCTTTCTCAAATTAATGTATCTTGAAAGCTCTCATTGACAACTTGTTGCGAATACTAAAGAAAATAAAGGATTGCTGCTTCTGTCCCTCATTCTAACTAATACCACTTACTCTCCTGCCTCCATTCTTCAGTCTCAAACAATGTCCCTCCACCTTCATTTTGAAAATGGTGCAAGATCCTGGAAGCTATGTGTTTGGCTTTCCTGGGAATGTAAGAAACAGGATGTTAAGGACTAATACAGGAAAATATAGTCACTGGTAGTTGTCATTTTTTGTTTGGTTGTGTTGTGTTGTTGTGTTTGGAGGCCTGATTACTAGTGCTCAAGGATTACTTACTTCTGCATTCAGATATCACTCCTGACAGAGCTGAAGATTTCACATGTGGTGACAAGGATAGAATCTAGGTCAACTGCATGCAAAACAAACATCCTACCTACTGTACTATCTCTCCAATCCAATTAATAGTTATATTATTATTTTTGTATCAAATATCTGTCTTTATTCTATAAGCTTGCTCAATTAAGTCCTTCCAGAGTCTTCTCCCATTTTGAAGGACTGCAAGTTTCTATCAATCTCTCAGGATTTCTAAAACAATTTATGTACTGTGACTGACATATAGATAACTAATTAGCATTACAAACACTAAAACAAGTCTCCATCTGCAAATATCATTATATTACAGAGTATCATAATAAAAACCAATTAATTAGTCCAGAAATTTTCATTCTACTATAATTTATATGGGCCCAAAGCCTTTTCCCCCAGCCCATCCTAATCTTTGTAACTTATAAGGAAAAATAAGTAGCCTGAATAAATTAAACATCACTGTTTACCACATTTTACATAGTATTAAACTTATAACTTGCAACAATTTTATTTATTAGACCCTTGTCTGCGAGCCTAAGTTAATTTGTAGTGATTCATGTCCTCAGTGATTCTGAAATACAATCCATCATATCTTTGATAGTATATACCAGTTCCCATGAACGTCTCAATTTTTTAAAATATTTTTAAATATTCCTATTTCTATTAGATTTCTTTACAGGTTTGTGTGTATGACCATAGAAGGAAAAATTATTTCAAAAGGGTCAGCCATGCTAGTTCACCAAAAAAAAGAAAACATCTATAAAGCATTCATGTTAGGACTCAAATGCCAAGGTATACGGCACACAAAGAAAAAGAATTTTTTTTCCATTTAAAGAAAAACTTTTGAGAGCTCAAAAAATTTTATTTTAGATCACTATGTACTTTATATGAGAAAATTAGCATTGCTATTTATGGTACAATTTTATTAGCTCATTTTATAAAATTTTAGTTTAGAAATTTTGTGACATTTCTATGTGAGGCAAATTTTATTTTTTTTACAACACCATGTTTCTTATTTATCAGGGAGGAAACTTGATATCTCCTGAGAAAAGAAAGAATACCAAGAAGATCCTGGAACCTGTCAGGGTCAAAAGCAACAAGATTAAATCAGAGAAGGGGCATTAGGTCTAAGCAGGAAGGTCTTTGGGGTGTTTTCTAGAGTGTATTATTTCTTTTGTTTGTTTGTTTGTTTTTGTTTTTTTGGTTTTAAGGCCACACCAGTGACGCTCAGGGGTTATTCCTGGCTATGCACTCAGAAATCTCTCCTGGCTTGGGGGACCATGTGGGATGCCAGGATCGAACTGAGGTCCATCCTGGGTCATCCGCATCCTCGTGCAAGGTAAACGCCCTCCTGCTGTGCTATCACTTGGCCCCTAGTTAGTGTATTATTCCTATCTTCACATTTTCCATAATCACCTCAGGAGCAAAATGCTACTTAGATTTCAGCAAAATGCTGAATGACCAATAGGTTCTTCTTAGAAGAAAACTATCAGGATCATATTCAAAGATGGAGAAGAGCAAGTAACACTGATGGTAGTAGGATGAGTACTGTGGGTTTTATACCTTGTTTTGTGCTATTCTTCGGTTTGGATTTAATATTTGAATTTGGTTTGACTTAATTTGAGTAGCCTTGTTAAAAATAATTAATTCGCATGTTTCATATCTAAGAATGTGCAAGTCACTCCACAGAGTTGCTCCCGTCTTTCCAGCTGTCTTCTATATTATTCTTTTCTCTTCCTGAACCTATCTTCTCTGCAAGACTACCAAATCCATACAAATATGTTAAGTTTACTTAGAATTTGGCACAGAAAATACTCACACCTATGCTTTTCATTTAAGTCTTGTAATATGTTTATGTAAAACATATAATTGCCACAAATAAAGAAGAGATTGAAATGTTGTGTGTGTGTGTTTTGTTTTGTTTTGAGGCCACACCCAGTGACACTCAGAGGTTACTCCTGGCTAAGCGCTCAGAAATCTCTCCTGGCTTGGAGGATCATATGGGATGCCAGAGATCAAGCTGAGGTCCGTCCTGGGTCAGCCGCATGCAAGGCAAACTCCCTACTGCTATGCTATCGCTCCAGCCCCTTAAATGCTTATTATTAACATCTAGAAAGATATAAAATTATTGAACATTTGTAATGAACAAAACATTATACTGATGTTGTACGTATATTCTTCATTCTCACAATAGCCAGGGTTATAGGCATTATTAACCCTCGTATGTTATATATAGATGAGAAACAAGATGAGTAACGGGACTCCCAGCTAGTAATTTAGATAGCCAGAGGTTTATCAGAAATTATATAATAACTCAATATCAAAGCCAGTACCAGAACCTGGATTTTATGATTTTGAATCAAGACAAGCTATTATAGTTCTTTTGTTTCTACTTTAATCCTTTATCATGGCAAAACACATTTGATTGCTTCTTTTTTAAAAAAAAATTGAAATAAACTATTGGGAAAGCAACAGAATAGAGCATATTCTCTCTGGTTATGCTTCGCATATCAGAAGAAAGAAAGATTTAAACAGAGTCATCCCATAATTTCTCTAGAAACATAAAAATAAAAGACTTCTTTAGTTTCCTTGCAGCTTAGGTGTCTTAAAGGTGAAACACCCTCAGGGTCCATAAATGGGTTTTGTTCTCTTGCAAAGCTCGATGTTCTAAAGTGTTTTTTTATCTTTAAAATATTAAGTAAATATTTTATGGTACTTAAATGAGCACCTAGGGTAACTGTGGTTTGAGTCTGGCCCTTCAGCAAAGCTACTGAAGTATAGGTCTGCAGAACTAATCAAAAGAAAACCAAATTCGCAGCTTTTTAAAAAATATTTAGAGTGTAGTTGCTTTAGCTTTCACTCGCCTATAACTACGCTAGTTTATGAGCAGCTTCCTAAGCATGTGGCTTGTCCACTTGCACACAGCATACAAAAAACAAGACCCAGCACTGGTGGGGGCTGGGGTGGTCAAATAGAAGAGAATATCAGCACCTGCCTACTGCAGTTTCCTTTTATTTTCTGACTTTCCCTCAGTGGGGAAGCCTATTAAGAGCTGCTTGAGATAAACAATAATTTACCAGGTCTTCTTCATCCCTCTGGCAGCAGAGTCCACAAGGAGCACTTAGTGTTGCGCAGAGAAAATGGTTCTCGGCCATTGACTTCCTCCCTGGCAGCAGCCAACCATCTCACAAATGGGGACCTGGAGAGTAGCAGGATGTCTCAACTCAGACTCATGCCTGCTGCTGGGAAGAACAAAAAGAGCCACTAAACACTTAGCTTGACAACTGCACGTGTCAATAGTATCGTGACCTATACACAAAGGCTTTTAAATAGCCATTCTAAATGAAACTGCAGCATATTCCTCACCCAATTGAATTCCCGAAGTTCCAAGAAAAAAAATTAGCCAGGGGGATTATTCCTAAGGCATGTCCTCTCCAGTCAGTAAAGAAAAAGGAATGAAAAGCTTTTTCCAGTGTAGTAGGCAGACAAACAGCAAACAGATTAGCACACCATACATGTACATGTGCAGGAGTATGCACACAGACACTTTTTGATTTCCAGATATTAGTGATACACACAATCAATTTAAACCCCAAAAATGGGCTCTCAGAATCTGAACTCCATTTCTTTTTCCATTTCGTTTTGTTCCTTCAAATACTTTAGATCTGAATACTATCAATATTTAGAAAAATATTCATCAACCTAAGGAAAACAGTCAAGTAAGTCAATAGGTAAATCATGTAGAACTGGGAGAACAAAATGGATTACAATTTGTAATAGAAATGAGATTTATTGATTTTAAATCTATATAAATGCAGTCTATTAGTGCAGGCTTGCAGTGTTCAGAAGCAACCTGTGTTATCAATAAAGCTAATGTCCTATATCTCATTTACAAATATTTTTCTCTAGTATATATTATAAAAATATATAATAAAATAATTTACCAAATTTTAGATAGCTATCTGTTATTTCTTAATCTTATTACTTCATATTTTGTACCATAAGGTATATTAATTTTGTCAGTGATAAAAACATAGAAATGATGGTTTGGTCATTTTCAATCCCTTTAACTTCAGTTCTTCAGATGTTACAGAGAATAATTGCTTAAAGAATAGTTGAGAGGACTAAATAATGATGCCAATAAAGAAAGATGAATCTGTTTCATAGAATTTGATCATTATTATTACTATTCATAGTTATTAATATATACTTAAGGAATAACAAAGTCAGGATTAAATATCAATCTGGGAATGAAAACAGGAAGTTAACATGTGCTCCCCTTGGACTGTTTTCTTGAAAACTCTGAGTGTAAATAAAGAGTAAAGGAGGACATTCCATTGAATACTGGAGGGAATGGGGAAAAAACATGGGAGGACAAATAGCTTCCATTCCTCACTTCCTTCTTTTCTCATAACTTAGAGATATTATCCACTATAGGCAGCAAGATTTTCCCCATCTCAGGTTTTGAGATGACCAAATAATTTTATTTAATCACAGTATTGTCGGTCAACAAAAACTTGGAAAGACTTTTACATATTTTCAAATGTTTGGGTTTTTTACATGCCCAGGCTAACTTGCCTGTATATGAGAAATAGAACCAAGGCCTCTATCTAGGACTTTTGTAAATTATTCATTAAGCTGCCCAATGCTCCAAAATGTAAGTGATTTCAGCTAATAATAATCAATACATGGATTTTATTTAAAAAAAAGACCAAAAGAACTACCTAATTCACCTAAAACTCATGAGTTAAATTAATATTTTATGGTCAGGGAGATAATTCAAGATTGTTGGATTATTGGGTCCTTGATTCTCCACCCCAGGGAGTGATCTGTTGTTGGATTACTGGGTCTCCCTACTTAGTTTTCATTCTCCACCCTAGGGTGTTGTCTGGTTCTTGCTAATAAAAAGTCCAGGTCTCAGGAAGGCAAGGATTCATTCTCCCATCTTCCTCTACTAAGCTGTCTCCCCTCTTAGGAGCAGAAGTTTGTGTGCTATAATTCCTGGCTTAAGTGTTAGGATTCCTGAACACATTCTTACTCCCCCTTTACTGTGTGGATTATTTATTGTATTGGCAATAGCTTCCAGACCCATGTCTCTCTACGTCCTGGTTTTGGAGCTGAAGGCTGTATATGTACAAGATATGCCTAACATTCTTGAAGCCAGAGTGCAACTTCTGGCACCACCAGATAGATAGATAAATAGATATCTGATAACCTTTGAGCACTACAGAAGGTGGCCCATATGACTCTGTTCCAGCCCCCACTGCCGAGCACTACTGAGGCAACAAACATAAAAACTTACTAATACATGATCTTTTAGCAATTAGGTTTGGATAGTGTCACACAATATTCTTATGCAACTGACATGAAACCAACAGAAAGAATGGTATTCTACTGTCCCACCTCCACCTGAATCCATGCCACTAAAAGAAAAAAAAATCCATTTTGATCCATGGATCTTGGTGTATTATTTGCTTTTCAGTAAAGGAAAGGAATAGTTTCTTACAGGGGTTAGTCTTGGAAATTTAAATATATAAATTGAGGGAAGGGAGCCTAAAAGAAGAAATGATTATATTGGGTGTACAGTGAGCAGGGATGGTGGGGTGGGAAGAAAGAAGCACAGGCCCTAAAAAGAAACTTTGGGATCAACAGAAATCTCATGCAGTTTGCCAATATTAATGGTGACAATTTTTTAAGTTAATCAAATGCTCTCTTTTTTTAAGGATTCTTTCAGGTGTCAGGGAAATGGTTCAAAGGACTAGAATGCATATGTGGCATGCACGTGGTTGGGGGAGGTCACCAATGTCCAGCACAATGCAGCCTCCTGAGCACTGCCAGGTGCAGTTCTGGTAGTTACTATCACCACTTAGATGGTTCCAAGCTTGCAAACAAAAAATTATTAATAATAATAGGTTAAAAGAAAACCATGATTTTTCTCTCATATTGGTCTCCTATCTATAGCCATCATAAAAAATATATCATATTTTCTTTTTTCTTGCTTACTGTTACAGAATAACCCCTTTTCTTTCCTGTCTACTCTGGTGGTCATCATTAAATCCATAATCAAACCTGCTACCAGATGAAGTTTTAAAGCAAGTTTAATTATGTTTCTTTGCTACCTAAAAGGTTTTAATAAATGTCTTATTAAGTTACTTTGATCTTTTAAGATTTTCCATAGAACAGACAAAATCTTCCTAATGGTTGGCTAATTGGCTAGATGGATATTTCAAAAGATAGGTGGGTACATAAAAATGCATATAGATATAGGCATTCAATGATAGAAATAAGTGACAGAGACAGATAAAAATGAGAAATAGTGGAGGAAGGGGAAAAATGAGAAATAGTAGATAGATGTTTGAATTCATATATGGCCTCAGACTAACCATTTATCCTTAAGGATAATTTTATCTCAGGGGTTAGAAATATGATTTAGTGGGTGTGGCTTTATGTTTATATGTCTGAGTTCTATATTTTCAATTTTATGAACACTGTGG